>CAKNXH010000069.1:471708-771653 GCA_932178445.1 Andricus quercusramuli | reverse complement strand
CCCCCCCCCCCCCCCTATGTCATGTAATTTTTTTCAAATATTTTCAGACATCTCTTATTGAATATAATTTAGTTACCCACCACCCTAGACACATGAATTGTCATTCCATTTTATATAAGCAAGCATATGTAAAAACTTTTATTAATTTCCACAGAATAATTCAACGCTCTCATTTTTACTATACTCAATTGATGAATTTTCAAGTGCAAATCTATAAACTTGAATATTTTTTAATTTTTAACCGTAAAATTAGGAATTTTTAAATTAATTGTTAATCTTCAAAATGGAACTATAAAAAAAAACATTTAAAATTACATACGTTTAAGTTATTAATTTTGGAAATTGAATAATATTCAATTATTTATTCTCATAATTCAAGAATATTCTATTGTAGCTATTCAATATGGTAGAACTTTGAATTAAAAATCTTTGAAATTGGAAAGTTTTCAATTTTGAAGGTTTACAGTTAAAGTTAGGCAAATTTTAAGTTTTACAATTAAAAATTTCCTATTTTTGATTATTAAAATTTTTCATTTCTCAAATTTGGGAGCGTAAATTGAATAATTTTCCGTTGTAAATCTTAAAAATTGAACTATATATTTTTAAAAACTTTTGGAATTACATAATTTTAAACTATAAATATTCCAAATTAATGAATCTTCAATTATAAATCTTGAAAATCAAATAATTTTGATTTTGCTAAACGTTAAAATTGAAGAACTTGTCACCTAAAATGTTCAAAATTGTACTATTCTATTGAATAATTTTCACTTCTGTATTTTTGAAATTTAAGAATTTTCAATTTAAACATTGTTGAAGTTTCAATTGAAAATCTTTAGAATGGAACTATTCCAAAATAAAAAATATTAAAAATTACATTGGCGAATTTTTCATTGTAAATATCTTCAAGAGGGGTCAGTACTCAAAATAAAAAAATGCATTCTGAGTAAAAAAATTAATTCAGTCAGAAAAATTTACTTGGATCAAAGAAATTTTATTTAAATCAAATAATCTTTTTTCTGAGTATTTGTTTTTTAATAACACAAAAAAATGGAGCAGAAAAGTTGGGGAGTCTCTGACTACTCAACTGAGTTAACCTAATAATTAAACATTTTAAACAAGTATAAATGTTATTTAAACAAATTTAATTCTTTCAAAAGAATTACACAAAATTTTTTGTAAAAAATGAAGCTCCAACAGTGATAAGATGAGGAAGAGGATTTTATAAATAATGACTAAGATGACGAACTTTGAAATTTAATATAAGTCCTGAAGAGGAAAACGACACAAGTTTTCGAAACGTTGGCAGTAGATAATAAAGGACGTTTAACATCTTAATCTACTTTTGGTCTGAAGTATGTCAATTTTTTACCATCTTCAGATATTATTTTATAAATTTTAATAACGTCTTATTACCGTGTGAAATACAAAATGAACTTAATAATTTATTGATTTGTTTATAATTCCTGCTTCGATGAAATCTTATATTTACATGAAAGTATACAGGTACTAATAGCCGATTGAAATTCAAATTTAAACTCAAAGAAAGCATTGAATAATTTTGGGTTGGTAGTAATATCAAAAACTCTTAAAAAAGCTTCAGTTTGCTCGATATTTTTTCACATAATGATACAAAATTACGCATTAGTATCAATTCACTCCCCTATGTAACATATAGTAACACCCCCCTGTAAAAAAGCTGTTACGTCATTTATGGCTGGCCCCTAATGAGAACTTTCAAAGCAAGATTAATGTGTATTTTTAAACAGTTTACAAATTAATTTTAGGCACATTTTTTTTAAATTCCACTCTCGTTACCTCTCTAACAGATTGCATCAAAAATCAATAGCGCAGTCTATGAAATTTTCATAAACCGATGTATAATTTTAGAGGTTTGCAGGGTGAAATAAAATTTCAATTGAAAACAAGATTCTATCCAAAAGCCGAGTTAATTAACGAAACTTCGTACTTTGGCGAACAATGCAAGTCCTTTTAGAGTTGTTCAAGCGTTAATTTGAAATTTTCAACCCCCAATATTTTTTAGAAGCTCTGAAATATAAGAAAAACGCTTCAATTATTACAATGTCGAACAAAAATGTGAAAAAAATAACGGTGAAATTGTAACATGTCCCCTGCTATTAGAGCTATAATTAAGAAATTAAAGAATGGTAAGGCTGAACAAACATGTGAAACAAAAATAACGGCAAAATAGTAACTTGTCCCCCTGATATTAGAGCTATAATTAAGAAAGTGAAGAATGGTAAGGCTGAAGAGCTGTGACCAGTATTTTGTCTGTCAGGCTGAGCGAGTTGATGAATACATGTGCATTGGAGTAAGGCGATTATTGTTCCAATCTAGAAGGGACATGGTGATGAAGGTAACTGCAATAACTATGGAGATATCAACTTACTAAGTACCGTAGGGAAAATCTATTCAAAAATACTTATTCCTGAAGTCATGGACATAATAGAAGAAAAGATCTGGGAGGTACAATGTGGGTTTTTGCCAGGAATATTATGTGCTCTATTAGGCGAAGAAGGTGCCGATTTTGGGATTGTTGAAGTGCGTGCATTAACGCACATGATAAGATTGTTACGGCAAAATTAGCCCATGATTTTTGAAGAATGTTGAGTAAACTAAATACCAACATGAAGACCATGGGTCTTAAGATTAACGTTAATCAAACATAAATTATTGTATTTCACAGAACAGATGAGAGAAAAGTATGCAACATTACCTTAGACGAAGAGAAAATATAACAAGTTAATAATCACGTTTATCTTGAAAGTTCATTTACTAATGATGGAAACAAAGATGGAAAGATATGCAGGCGTACAAACGCGGGTAGAAAGGTTATCGACAGTGTGGGAGCTATTACCAGAAGTAAAACTATGACAAATAAAGCTAAATTTGCAATATATAAAGAAACGGTCCCGATGCAATCTGTAGGTTCTAATTGCGTGGGTAAGAGACCAATTTCTGGCTTTCAGGATGCGGTAACGTAAGTCGGTTAGGGTGTTTAGCCAAAAACGAGATTGCAGGATTACGCAGAATGGGAAGCTATTTAGCCAAGCAGGTACTAATTTTATGGTGTCTGCCTTTTCCTTTTCTGGTGTACTTGTGTATTAGTTCAGAGAAGTCACATTATGAGTCCGCTACATCTACTCATTGTCCGTGTTTTTCTTTCGTTGTTTTCCCTGACGACCATGAAATCATTCCTATCGCCTCAAACCGGTTCTCTCTTCTCTCAACCGACGCGTTTCCGACGCTTTCACGCGTCTTGCTTTTTGCCAAGTGCGTAAGCTGTACTGTGTGTATTACTTCCTTTTATGCAGGAGCCATCCATTATGTGCATGTGTATGATTCTTCGGCCCTTAAGGTAGAACGTGTGCAGATGTGGGCGTGATCACCTGCTCGCAATGCGAACTTTTGCCCTCCTGCTGTTCCTCGTGCTGAGATATTTCATTGGCACTTCGCATATGCAACTGCTTTAATTTCACAATCGGATCTTCATTTCCGGTTGACTACCCTTACAAAGTTTTTGATTCAAGATATGCTAAAATGGCAGACTGAAATTATGTAAGAACTAAATAATGCTTGAGAGTTGATTAAAGACTCATCAGACGTTGATAACATTCTTTAAATGAGTCTGATCAAGTTTGGTGGAGAGGCAAAACAATGTTTGACAAGAGTGAAAGGAACTTGTTGCGCTGGTTTGATCATGTTGAGAGAATGAACGGAGAACGATTGATGAAACGAGTGTATTTAGGTAAATTCAATGGTGGCGTACCCGAAGGCAGACCAAGGAAATAATAATGGGGATTTGCAAATGAGACTCTAGAGCGACATGATATGAAGGACCATAGAAACAAAAGAGCTTGTATGTAAGATTTTGGATACTTATGGGTCATCGGAGAGAGAGATGTGGCTCGGGTAAAGAGTATGAATCTTTATATGGGCTTATTAGTCAGAACGTCTTCATGTCCGGATCGTAACATACGCTGACGCGATTTCTCTATGAATCCATAATCCATCCACTCTCACACATCCTCTACTTATCAGTACCATATAAATTCCTTGATCCCAATTGTATTACAAGGCTGGAAAAAAACGAGTTACGCTTACCCTGAAAGGGATTTAGCTTAATGGTATAATAATAGAAAAATGCGTCATTCATTAAGAAAGTAGTTTCAAACTTCCATTCTTCAAAAGAATGCATTTTTTCTTGGTGTCCTTTCAATGATGGGCCGTACAGAATTTCAAATGTTTAAAGCTTTTCCGGGTTTCAATCACGTGCGAAACTATGAATCAAGCAACTATTTTGTTGAAAACTCTGTTTTGTTAGTAGAAAATTGAACTACTTGATTGAAAGTTGAACTATTTTGTTGAAAATTCATTTTTTTGGTTGAGGATTCATCCCTTTAGTTGAAAATTTTACTACTCCAGTTTCAGAAAATTAATCTTCTTGGTTAAAAAATCATATTTTAGGTTAAATGTTGAACTCTTATGCTGATTGTTCACTTCTTTTCTTGGAAGATTCATAATTTTAGTTGGAAATTCATTTCTTTGGTCGAATATTAAACTATTTGGCTGAAAATTCATGTTTTTTGTTAAAAAATAATCTTTATGGTAGGAAATCAATCTACTTGGTTATAAATTCAACCTTTTTAGTTTAAAATGCAACTTTCTGGATGAAAATCAATCAGTTTTTGTTGAGGATTCAAATATTTTGTTGAAAATACGTCTTTTTTGTTTGAAAAATCAATGACTTGGTTTAAAGTTCAACTACTGTTTAAAAAATTATTTTTTTTCGTTGAGGATTCATCATTTCAGATAAAAATTGATATTTTTAGTTTAAAAATTCAACTTTTTTGTAGACAATTCGTCTTTTTGGCCTAAAAATTCAACAATTTGGTGGAGAATTATACTCTTTGGTTGAAAATGACTTTTTTTTTGTTGAAAATTCATATTTTTGGTTGTAAATTCTACTACGTGGTTAAAAATTCAACTTTTCTTTAAAAAATTTAACTACTTGTTACAGAAGTAACTTTGGTGTTTGAAAATGATATTTTTTGGTCGAAAATTCAACTGTTTTGTAGATAGTTCGTCTTTCCGGCTTCAAAATTCAACAATTTTCTTGAAAATTGATTTATTTTGTTAAAAATTGATCTCTCTTAGTAGAAAATTAATCCTCTAGGTAGAAAATTTATCCTTTAGGCTGAAAATTGAACTATAGGGTTAGAAATTCATCACCATTTTTAGTTGGAAATTTACCCTTTATAAATTTAAAAATTCAACAGGTCGCAAATTTGTCTTTTGGTAGGAAATTCATCTATGATGGTAGAAAACTCATCCTTCTGGGTTGAAAATTAATTGTTCGTTGAAAATATAACGTTTCGGTTCGAAAATTCAATTGTCAATTTAAGTTTCTTAATAAATTTATCCTTTTTTATTGACAATTCAACTGTTTAGTTAAAAATTCGTTCTGTTGGATTGAAAATTTATCTTTCAAGGTAGAAAAATCTTTTTCTTTGGTTGAAAATGATCTTTTCTGTTGAAAATTCAACTGTCTTGGGAATAATCCGTCTATTTGGCTTTAAAGTTGACCTATGTGGTTAAAAGTACAACTATTTTGTCGGAAATTCGTCTTCTTGGGTTGAAAGATCTCTTTTCGTAGACAATTATTTTTTCTTGAAAATTCAACTATTTTGTTGAATTTCGACTTTATAAATGGTTGATCGCCAACAAGGGGGAAAGGGGGGGGGGATAAATTAAGTTAAAAATTTGTAATGTAGAGTATGGATGGCCCCTAGGGCGGAGTTTGTAGAAGGGTCAAGGACTTTTTTCTTAGAGCGAATTCGGTATTACTTACGACCCTCATTATCATCACCATAATTTTACTCATTCACTGGGTGGCACGGTACTAACTCTTAGCTCCGACTGTTCAGGACGGTCGATATGCGTGTGATTTTTCGGCGTCTTCTTTCTGTAAAAAGTATGCTTGCATAACGAGCCACCAACGACGTTATTGGTCGAGAGAAAAATTCTAAAGTTCGTCCTTAAACGTATCATGTGTGACGGTTCTGAGAGCTTCGACTTCCTTTATACTTTATCCTTTCGCTTTTTTACTTTTTTCGTCCTCTCTCTTTATCTTTCTTCTGCCTCTTATTTCTCGCTTCCCATTGCTCCGTTCCACCCACAAATCTACCGGCCGTGCACTTCTTTTCTCTCGCGGCTGAGCCTCCCCCGTCTTATCCAATCGAACGCGCCAAGGAAGGAACCATGACGGTGCAATTAGTGAAATTGCTAATTTACTGCGTTTTTAATCAAATTAATGAAAGGGTAGGAGCGCTCTTTTATGCCCTTACTCACTTAGTTATGGTTCATGGTAACTGGCCAAAACCAAGAGATGGTGTGGTCTCTGAGATTCGACACTGTTCACGCTATGTATACACTGAGATTAAGATTGCAATAATTTTCTAATTAGGGTTCATCTAGTCAAAAATATGATTCTTTATTTTTTGACGTAGAATTATGTCTATTTCGCTATAGGGACATACGTCACCAATTTGTGGCGGGTGGGGGGGGGCAAAAACTAAGATTGGAAAAAGTTTAGGGGGGGGGGCAATGAATTCTTAGAAGTTAAGATAATTCTTAGTAGGATTCCTGATGATAAGTTTGAACAAAGTATGCCCTCTTTCCCTCTTTTCAAGCAATTATGTTTTCCCTTGTTTTCAAGAATCTTCTCCTTTTTTCCCTTCTTCTCGTATTTCGGTTGAATGCGAAATTAGTGAATAGCACTCAACCAGGAGATCTAACTTATTTTGGTTGGAAGTTCACTTTTTTGGTTGCAAATTCTACTATTGTGTTGAAAATAAACTAATTTGTTGAGAATGCAACCATTTTGTTGAAAAATCATATTTTTTGTTTGAAAATTCAAGTACTTGATTGAAATATGAACAACCATGTTGAATATTCGTCTTTTTGGTTTAAAAAATCACCTCTTTCAGCAGGAATTTCATCTGTCATAGTTTAAAATGTAAGCGTACGATTGAAAATATATCTTTTTCAGTTCAAAACTCAAATATTTGGTTAAATATTTATCTTTTTCAGTTGAAAATTCAACCATTTGGTTAAAAATTGAACTAACTGGTCAAAAATTCGACTATCTGGTTTAAATTCATGTATTTTATTGAAAATTCGTTTCTTTGTACCGTAAAATTTATCTTCTTGGTAGAAAATTGAAGTGTTTATTTGAAAATTAAAGTTTTGGTTGAAAAATCATATTTTCGTGTTGAAAATTCAACTGATTTGTGGATAATTCGTCTTTTTTGCTTTCAAAATCAACAATTTTGTTCAAAATCGATGTACTTTTTTGAAAGTTTCTCTTTTTTGGTAGAACATCAATCTTCATACTAGAAGATTAATGTTTTTCGTTCAAAATTACAATTTTTGTGAAAAATTCAACTTTTCGGGATGAAAATTCACATGCAAAAAATGCGTATTTTTTTGTGCGAAATCTATCTTCTTGTTAGAAAATACAAATATTCATTTGAAAATTAAATTTTTGTTCGAAAAATCATATTTTCGGATTGAAAAATAAAATGCAACCGGTTTGTAGATAATTCGTCCTTTTTGGTTCAAAAATCTACTATTTTATGGGAAATTAATGTATTTTGTTGAAAATTCCTCCTCTTTGGTAGAGGATTTAACTTTTTTGTTAAAGATTCCTTCTTATTTTTATTGAATAGTAATTTTTTAACTGGAAATTTAAGTATCGCACTTTTGGCAAAAAATATATTTTCAAAATGGTTAAATGGATTCAAATTTTTTTTTAAATCCCACTTCTTTAGTTGAATTATCCTGATTGAAAATTCGTTTTTTTTTTGTTTGAACGTAATTTCTGTAAGGGAAAATTACCTATTCCATTCTTTGTTTTTTCTTCATTTCTCATTTTCCTTAGTTGAAAATTCATTTATTTTGTTGAAAAGTCGTCTCTTGGTAGAGAATGAATCTTCTTGATTGAAAATTCATCGCTACAGCTAAAAAATTCAGCTATTCGGTTAAAAATTTTCAAAAATACAAAATATTTTAATAAAAACTATTTTTTTAAAAGTTCGATTATTTTGTTGGAAATTCAACTGTTATGTTAAAGTTATCTTTTTTGGTCAGAATTTCAACCGATTTGTTGAAGATTCGTCCATCCCGATTGAAAGTTCATCTTTCATGGCAGACAACGATGTGACAACTAAGTTTTTGGACACCTCCTCCCGCTTGTCACTTTCGTACGCTTCTTCTTCTTCCTTCTTACTTCTTTCTGCCTTCCTCCTTCTATACTTCTGCCCCTTGCACTTCTCCCTTCTGCAGCCCACGCTTTTTTCTTTCAAATTGATTTGAAAGATTTTCGAATAACAGCTAAATTGAGGAACAAATTATTGATTTTGATCGAATTGAAAGGGAAGCACATGAAATCAAAAGAACTTAACGGAGAACATGAGGCCTAATACCTCCCCGCTCTGATATTCCTCCAGGGAAGTGTACAGAGAGGCCGGGAAAGAAACGAGTGAATAGCCGAGGAAGACGTAGAAAAATAAAGGAAGCTCGAGGAGCAGAGACAGGGAGAAAAAGGAAAAGAAGGACGTGTTGGAGGTGGAGGAGAAGGAGGAGTAGCGTCGTCGAGCAGTGAGGGAGACGGAGACATCAAAGAAGGCGACATATCCGTTCACACTCGGCGTATATATGTTCCTTTATTTGTCCCTCTTTTGCACACGCGAGCACATGCGAATGTGTGGAGTCGTAGGGACACACCCGCTGGACTAATGTGCGTCCACACCAACATATATAGGCTACATGGGTATCTCTGGTCTCCGCGAATAACACATGACGACCATAATGCGGCTGAAGGCGTCTTAATAAAATGAACTTGTCATTCCGAAACAGCTAACCAGCCTCTCCCCACCTCGACCTTCTTGGACAACTTCCTTCGTTTCTGGCGTCGCCTTATTCCTTCTTTTTGATTAGTCCTTTTAATCCTCGCATCTCGTTAAATTATAGCGCCAATCAACAATCTAAACGTATCGACATCCAAGGGAGACTTGTCTCATGTCGCGACAAAATCGACACCTTCCACTTGCCAATCATGATCTTCAGTCCGATATCAAGGACCCACCCATGCGGTGTAATTAAACCAAACCAAGTGTTGAGGTCACCCGGAACAAAAAAAAAAGAAAAATAAATTGTTACTAAGGGAGTGGTTACTAACTTTTAGTGGGGTCTTGAGGGTATTCATTAACTGGAATGTAAAATATTCTTAAATTTTTGCTAGAGGGCTTGGTTATCAATTGTTAGTAGAGAGTTTAGTTTACGATCCATTAAAAAGAGCGTAGTTAATTATTGATGCACGAGCATCAATTGTTACCAGGAGTAGCCTTATATAGCCTTAAGGAAAACTGTATGTCCAGTTTTGTTATTTTTACATCATTACTTTCTATCTAAAGAAATAAAAAAAAAGATGATCCACTATGCCAGTTGATTAGAAAGTACAATTTGTCTAGCTGATATTTTAAATACTCCCACGTAGTATCAACCAAAGAATCTACTTATCTTTCAAAGTATCAGAACTTTTCTCAACCACAAGATCTCTAGGAATCATTAACCATATTCTCGAATCTTATCTCTGGTATGAGATGAGGTATGGGACTCCCTAAAGTTCAACTCATTGTCTGATCATGAGAAAATAATTCTTGAAACTAGATGTCGAGGTTAACGAGGGGGGATTTTCTCTAACAATGAGGTCCGGAAGAGACACTAGACAGACGAAAGTTCCTGATCCCGGTACTTGTCGAGGTGTCTCTGTTTTGTCAAGAGGGCAAGATGATCTCGGCTCATCTTCGTGCTCGAATTGATAGTGCGCTCGAATTTTCGCACGTGCAATAAATTACAGGAAGGCTTGGCGTGGCACAAAGAGACTGATGGGTAGCAACGATGGTGGAGGAGAAAGGGCAACCACCCACAAAAGGGCAGCGAAGCTCTTGAAATGAAAGGGCGAATGGATATGCCTAGGCAAGTGCAAGAGACACGTAAAGGCATTCATCTCATTCAAGGTAGCCTTAAGTTCTGATCAGATAACGAATGTACACTCTTCTTGCCTTCTCCTCGGCGACGTTGTGTACCCCGTGGCATCCTCAGTCGCTGGTCTTTCTTCTTCTTTTCCAACGTCTTGGCTTCGTCTTCCTCCTTAACTCCGCTTGCGTTCCACTTGTCAGCTGACCTCCGATCTAGCCACTTTTTAAAAGACCATCATTCAAATTGTGGTCCCTTACCAAACAATGCTTGGATTGGTTTAATGCCTCAGAAAGGAACTCATTGTCGATATAATATTCAGTTGATACTGTACGTCATTTTTTCAGTGGGACTTTTCGACCCTGAGAAGTAAAAGCCCCGAAACTCCTGAGGGTATGTAAAGCGTATAATTGAGACGCTAAAGAGGCAAGTGGTGAAGAAGGACTGTTTTTGGGTTTCGCTTTAACCGTAGGCGATGCACTGCGATACACGTGAGTCTGTCGATACCGGTACGAACACGCAAGAGTGTTGCACGTTCTTCTGGATCAGAGCTTGGTGAGAAGCGTTACTTTTTTCTTTTGCATTACGAAAAGCCCATGAATATCTGTTAAGGTGTTGAGTTACCACCCATGGTACATGCGACTTTACTCATGATCACCTCTGAAAAGATCATCTGAACTAAGTGTAGTACACAATACATTAGTTCTCTTGAAATCAACAGTTTCTAAGGAAATGCATTTGCCATGCTATCATTTAATAGTAGAGATCAGAGAGTACAAAATTAATTTGTCAATCTTGATCTGAGACATCTATTACTTTTATAGGATGAACTCTTCATCTGATATAACATTCAGCATCATTTAGACTGAACTTAAAAAGTTGAGAAAAAAGGTGTGTCTTGAAGAAACGTTTGTTAGTTAGAGCAAAAATATGGTTTCCTTGTCTTTGAAGCGAGCGGATCTCGCCTCCATTAATGACACGGGCTGTACGTGCTCGCGTGTATCATGGCTAATCTGCGGTGGCATCGTTGGTAGCTGAAACTCTGAAAGTCGATTCCCGTCCACTCGTTTATGTGGGCTCGTAATTCGCCCTGGTACTTTACGCGTGTAAACGTTGCACGGGTACTCTCCTATAATACACAAGGCACGAAACATTTCACAATATTTCGCCCCGCGGATCCTACTCGCATCCGGGAAAAGAGACTCTCAGATTTTATGGATTCTCATTCGTGAGTCAGACTCAGTATTTTTTACTTCAAGGCACGTGTATCCGGCTTAAAATAGGATCTGATTGCAGCTAAAGGAGTTGCAGTTCAGCAAAAATCATACATTCTTATGTACTTTCATTAAAAGAATTCACAGATGAGAGCAACTACTTTTTCCAGACGTCAATTAAGATGGATGGAGTTTTAATTAAAATGCTCAGTCTCATTACAACTGCGATATGAATAGAAAGTTCTCAAAGAACCGACTATTTCATTGTCATGTTTTAAAAGACAAGAAATAATCAATCGAAGCATTCCACTCGTAAATAGTTACAATGGATCCTGTAGTTTCATCGTTTGATCCGACCCCGATGTCATCAGATAAAGATCTACGATTAGTCACTTTCTCATCCCAGATATTCCTTTGGTCCCGAGATGAACTGTAACTCGATTGACATTTTTGTTTCTCAATAGAAATGCATTCCTCTTCTTTTCTTTCAAGGGGAAGTCATGATGCAGCTTTGTTGCCCGCGAAGGTATAACGTGTCCATAGATAATATTTAAGCACGGCTGAAAATCTCCGGCGAGAAGACGTCTATTGAATTCCTTATACTTAAAGAGCGTTGAAGGCGAACGGAACAATCGATGATAGCTCGGCCTTATGGATCCTTCGCGGACGTTATATGGACGTCGGAGGCTGGGGCTTTGTGGGGTGTCTTCAGATGACGTGACCTCAGTTCATCCTGGGATCTCCAGAAAGAAAAACTCGCCGATGGATATCTTAATACCACCACGTGAATACCTGCGAAGTTCTTGCACGTGCACCCTACCAAGTCCCTAATACCCGGACTAGCGACAGCACTTTCCTGCGATTCATCTTCCAAGGCGATGCTTGCCTATTACAAAACCATTTTCTGGTTCGCGACCCCAGTCTGACCCAAGCCGGATTCATTTACTGCTCTTTACGCCAACCTTCAACTTATTTCGCATATCAACTCATGCAAAAACAATCAGACTATGTTAAAGACTCATTCCTATTTTTATTTTCACATTCCCTCCTCTTTGGTAGAAGATTCTTTTGTGGCTGGTGTTGACTCCCAGTCGATGAAAAACAACACCTGTCAGAGCAGCTAGGCGGTATCATAAATGCCCTCGATACACATCGATTCTGGCAAAAGCGACACGATCTCTAGCAAAGCGAAAGGAGGATTCTTCGATCCTGGTTACACGCAACCACGTCTCAGTTCGCTTTGGTTTATGGCGGCGCGTCCGATGACAATGTCCACGAGGTCTGAAATTCCCGTACCTCTTTCATTTCTTTTTTATTTCTTTTTCTGTCCTCGCGTTATATCATATTCCATTCCTTCCGACGTAGGTTACCGTGCGACGTCGTCCTGGTCGATCTGCTCGTTTTTTTCGCCCTTGCTTTATGCGTGTCGGTCCCTCTCGCCAATGCGATGCTCTTCGTAGCGAAGGCTTGTACGGTATATAACTCGCATTGCAAGGACCGGTACCACTGTGGAGAACGCATGTTTATGCACTGATAAGCTGCGGGTAAGTGCGTCCTTCTTACAGAGACGGAAGAATTTCGGATAACGCACGACCAACTCGCCTGAGCAACTCTAAAGTGTCCCTTTTCCTCACCATAAATCTTCTTTCTGACTTATTTTTTACAATTGTGAAAACAAATTAATTCTTCTGCAATTCTCGAGTGATGAAGAGAGTGAGAACGTTCTTGAATTCCAGAGAAATGACTCTCTCCATCAGATAATCAGAAGTTAAATTGTGGAAATAACTAAGTGGCCGTCTATAAACTCCATTTAGTTTAGTACGTTTAGGTACGTTTGGTACGTTATAAATTTGAACGAATTTTGCGAATTTTGCGGAAGATGGCCCTGTGACGGTACAATTCAAATTTATAATCTGCTAAGTTTCAAAATCAATTTCATATTTCAGACTTCAAAGTCTTTCCACTACTCTTCTCTTTAACTCTTTTTTAAAGAATTCCTTTCTTTCCGTTTTTGCAAAATACTTCCCCTTTTTCTCGGTTTTTCGCTTAAATTCAAACTGAATTATTAGAACCCAGTAAAAAAATCCTTTTATTTTTAGTTGAAAGTTAATTCATTCTGATTGAAAAGTCTACTATTCTATTTTTGCTTCGAAATTCACCTAGTTAGATTAAAAATTCTATTACCTGATTGAGAATTTCACTATTTTGTTCAACGTTGAACTCCTTTGTAGAAAATTCATTCTTTCTTCGCAGATTCATCATTTGAGTTAAAAATGCATCTCTTCAGTTGAAAATGTAATTATTTTGTCAAGCATTCATGTATTTTGTTGAATATTCGTATTTTTTTGTTGAAAATTAATCTTCTGAGTTCGAAGATCATCTTTTTGGTTGAAAATTTTTTTCTTCATTGAAAAGTCAACAGTTTTGTGGATAATTAATCTTTTTGGCTTCAAAATTTAACAATTTGGTTGAAAATTCATACTGTTGTTGAAAATTTGTTTGTTTTCAGTTAAAAATTAATTTTTCAACTGATAGTTTAACTATTCCATTCATGGTTGGAAATTGATTATTCATAAGTAGAAAATTCAACAATTTTGTAAAGCGTTCGTGTAGTTTGTTGAAAATCCATCTTTTTGTTTGAGGATTCAACTTTTTTTAAATTCTTCTTTTTTGTTGAATTCTACTGATTGTAAGTAAATTTCAGTAGAAAAAACTAATTTTTTAAACTAATAGTTCTTCTTTATTCATAATGTGTCCCCCAACATTCTTACAACACTTCCTTCTACATGTTTTATAAAAACTTATCCTTACTAACTAATAGTTTAACGATACCATTTTTGTTTGACAACTTTTTCTTTCTAGTTGAAAATGTAACTATTCCTACTTCTCGATTTAAAATTAAATTTCTGGTTTGAAAATTAATGTAGTTTGTTGAAAATTGATCCTCTTGGCTGAAAATTCATCTTTGTGGGTGAAAAATTCAGCTATTTGGTGAAAATTTCAACTATTTTATTGAAGGTTCCATTATTTCGTTGAAAATTCAACTATTTTGTTTAAAATTGAACTATTTTCGAAAGTTGAACTGTTTTGTTAAAATATTAGTCCTCTTTGATTGAATATTTATCTTTTATGGTAAAAAGGCCATCTTTCTTTGTTTAAAATTAACTTTTTTGTTGAATTTTATTTTTTTATATTCAATAATATTTGAATCAAAATGCATCTTTGTCAGTTGCAAATATTTTGTTAGAAAATGAATTATTTTCTTGAAAATTGATTTATTTTATTGAAAATTCAACTATTTTTTCAGTATTTTTTTGTGCCGAAAATGTTACTGTTTTATTAGAAACTCGTCCCCTTTGATCGAAAATTCATCTTTCATGGTAGATATATTCATTTTTCTTGGCTGAAAATTAGCTTCCTTGTTCATAATTCAACTTTCTTCTAAAACATTCGAAAATTCAACTATTTTTGTTGAAGAGGCTAAGTTGCAAGCCATATGTGGCCCATGTCAGATTACTCAACCAGGGCCACTCCAGAAGTAGGGCAAACTGGTCAAAACATTACTAGGCCAAAATCAAGATTTCTGCACGCGGCTAACTGGTGTTTCTTCAGTATTGTAAAACCTCAACAGGGTCTTTCGGCATAGGAATTGGAACACTTTCTTTGGGATGGCTTTTAAAGTGATTCAGGAATTTCGCTCGCGGGCAAGTTTTGTATCATATTCATGAATACCTCGTGTCGGGACGTGGCTGGTTATTATTTTAAATAAGATGGACAGTACTATTAGCCAGACAAGATCTATTAAACGGTAGCTATAGTCGCTGGTAGTCGCAGGTGATTAGGCGGCGAAACTCGTGGGATCGATGTAAATCACGAACATCGTATCTCGTAAAGATAATAAACGGACGGAGTGACATGACGTGTCGCGTCGTGCCGTGTCCCATATTGGAAGGTATGTTTCAGCCTGAACTCGACTTCAGGGGGTCTGACGGCAACTGACATGGACATTTCATTTAACGAATACATCGAACTGCTCTTGCCTCATGGCTAAAATCATACTAGACTTACCATGCTATAATAGATTCCTTAATATTTCTTGCCTAAGACTAAACGCCGGAACGATAATGGATCATTAGGAAACAAGGCAGACCTCTGCTGATCCGAGAGAGACTTCTCGTGCGTAATCTCATCTTATCAATCATTCCAATTTAGATATCAATCGCGTCCTCTCTATTAGCAACCCGAGTTACAAAAAAAGTGCCAATGGTATCCTAATAAGGTCCAGAGAAGGATCAAAATACACCTTGCATCAGCAGGTATTTTTAGGATAAAAAAAGTTCTAGAAAAGGCCATCAAATATGAATATTCACTTCATACCAGAAGAGAACTAAGACTACTTAGAATAAAGTTGCAGCGTTTTAAGAAAATATAAATTAAATGGCTAATAAAATTCATGTAATGGCATTACTATCTTTAAAATTAATGTTCCAGCTTTAATTTGATATGCAATACTTTCCCCACTTGAACATTATTTATCAATATTATGACCTCCAATTTTTTTCTATCCACCTCGTACTGGTTTCCCCTACTTGTAAAAAAATTTGACATAAATAAAGTGGAACTTTCGCGAGTCTTTCTTCCACATCATAATGGGACCAATTGTGCCTTTTTTTCTCGGAAAATTGAAAGGAAAGGATATTTCATAGTCTGAAGTGAAACAATTTTGCAAATAAGAATGGGTGATTTGAATGAAAGGATCGACCACCCTGTGGAGAAAGAGTCTCTGTTTTCTCGCTTACATACAAGTGAGAAATCGCCTTCGAGTCCAGCGCAACTTTCTGTAACTTTAAAGGCGTTCCTCATTCTCATTCCCGTCGTTGGTCAAGCATTCGCTCGCACGATAAAGCGCGCGATAAACTCACGCGAAGGGCTTGCCACCTCAAAATGCCTCGTGACTTCTAGTAGAACGAACGCGAATAAATTTCGGTTGATGTATATCCATTTGCAAACGAGTGTACGAATGCCCTCAGCTTTTTCGAGCTGCTTGTAACGGGTGATGAAAAGTAATGCTTGGACCCCAAAAGAACGCACAGTGCCACCTTGTCGGCCAGAAATTATTGCAGACCAGCTTCTTTATTTTATAATGCTTTCGTATAATTCAGTCTTCTCTATCACTTTTTCCATCAAGGTTAAATCTTGGCTAAGTATCCCGAATCAAAATATTTCGACTTTAGTTGCACTTGGTGTGACATGAATTCGACTTCAGTCATTATTTGCCTTGTTCAAAAGTGGCGACTGAGTCCTTCACAACGCCCATTCCTGGCAGCTTATTCAGCAATTTCTGGTGATACACGGCCTTACACAGCTTCGGCAGCCCCCATACATTCCTGACCTGGTTCTCGGTGATTTCTGGACGTTCTCAACATTGAAGTATCGTCTTAATCGCCATCGACTAGATTGACTAGAATTACATCTTATTCCTGGTACACCGCAAGGTCGGATACTTTCCGGGCAGACCTCATGGACCCAATACCTAATAAAATCCCTATTTATGGTACAAAGTCTTAGGAGAGCATTTCTCAAGAATTTAAAATAAAATATTTTCTGCAACTTTAGTGTAGAAGGAGAACGTCTTTATCGCTTTCCTACAGGAGAGCAAGTGATCTCGTCGGAATCGAATCATTTCGGTGCGTTCATGTGTATGCCGCAAGCTCGTTTTCCTATCCAACCGATAAACCAGGCAGCGCCAACTCGATATCCTTTCTGCTCGTTCGGTGGATGGGTTGCGCGACGTAGAAAACGAGGGTTTGAGGAGCACATAAAATTAAGCCGCAAATAAAATACGTCAGCCTATCCTGAAGGCGAGCCTCGCTTTGCCACGGGCAGTGAATCATCTCACCTAACCTAGTGACGTTTACTGTCAGGAATAACATTTGTCATAGAGTGAGAGATGACTCTGAAGAATGTGCCGGGATCAGGCTGTATAGAAATATAGCAGTCCTCATTTTTTATTTCTTTATTCTAAACCGTATAACAGGGTGGCCGTAGATCATGGAATTTTATTCGTCAGGGAAAGTCAAGCAAAACTCAGGGATTTTGATAAAAAATTTACAAAAGTCAGAGAAATTCTATAACGTTCAGTAACTTTCAAGGATAATACAGTTGATATTTTTTAATTTCAATTTGAAATTGCGTTATCCAGTATATAAAAGATTTTATGTTGAAAATATTATAAGATTAATAGTCTTGTCTTTAAATATTAATGGTAATTTATTTGCTTTGTTTTTCTATTTTATTTTTTGCAATTGCTTCCTCCTAAAGAATATATTTTTAGTTAAAAATTTGATAATTTGGTTGAAAATTCAACAGTGGTGCTGAAGTCATCCTTTTGGGTTCGAAATTGAACTGATTTGGTGCAAATTCGTCTTTTTGGGTTCCAAATTCAACTATTTCGGCAAAAAATTAACGTTTGGTGGGAAATTCAACAATTCTATTATGAAGTCATTCTTTTGGTTGAAAATTCAACTGTTTTTTAAATTCATCTTTTTTGTTTAAAAATTCATTCAATATGTTTTGGTTGATGACTGAATTATTTTGATGAAAATTTGTCCACCTTGGTTAAATTTAACTTGATTGAAGGTTGAACCCCTTTTTACAAAAATCATTTTTTTCTTGTAAATTTCTTATTTTTGTTGAAAATTCATCTTTTGGCTTTAAAGTTGCACTATTTTATTGCGAATTAATTGTTTTTAATTAAAAATTCAACTATTTGGCAAAAAAGTTGAACTGCTTTGTTAACATTACTTTTGGCTGAAGGTTCATCTCTTTGTCTAAAAATGTACTCATTTTGTTGAAAATTCGTTTTTTGTTTGGTTTCAACTTAATCTTTTTTTATTCTTCGTTGAAAAGTGATATTATTTTTGTTTAAAAATGCAACTTCTTGGTTGAAAATAAAAGTTCTTGTTGAAAATTCATATTTCCGGATAAAATATTCAACTATTTTACAGAAAGTTTGTTTTTTAGCTTAAAAGTTCTACACATTAAATGAACTTCCTTTTCTTTCTTTTCTGAAAAATCCTTAAATTAATTTTTTCTACTGGAAATTTAACTTTTCCACTTCTGGTTCAATATTCATCTTTTTGTTAAAAATTCAACTATTGATTAAAGATTTCATATCATTTGCTAAAAATTTAACTATATTGTTGAAAATTCTTTCTTTTTTTAAATTAATTTTTTTTACTGAAAATTTAACTTTTCAATTTTTTGTTAAATATTCATCTCTTTGTTAAACATTCAACTCTTGATTGGAAAATTCATGTATTTTCTTAAAAATGATTTTTTTTCGTACAAAACTGTTTGGTTCAAAATGCAACTACTTTTATTTTAAAGTTTAATTTTTGTTGTTTGAAAATTTGACTATTTGGTTGAAAATTCATATTTTTAGGTAGAAGAATCCAGTTTTTGGTTAAAAATTCATCTATTTTGTTTGACATTCAATCATTTTGTTGGAAACCTAAGTATTTTGATAAAATGTCATCATTCTTGTCGGAAATTCGCATGCTTGATTGAAAATTCGTCTGTTTGATCAAGAAAATCATCCTTTAGGTTTGAAAATTATTTCTTTTTTTTTTATTTAACTGTCTTACAAAAAATTCAAGTATTTGGTTTAAGATGCAACTATTTTTGTTTAAGCTTAAAGTTTTAAGTTTTCTATTTTCTAACATATTGACTTTCAAATTAAAAATTCAATTACTTGATGGAAAATGTAACTATTTTTGGTTGAAGTTTAATCTTTTTTGTTTGAAAATGCGACCATTCAGTTGAAAAATGAACGTTTTCATGTTAAAAATTCAACTTTTTGTGGTTGATGTTTATTTTTTTTTTCTTCAATTCGACCACATATTCAAAACTCAACCAAATTTTTCGTTGAAAATGTAACTATTTTATTAGAAGTCATATTTTTGGTTCGAAATTTCGACTGTTTTTTTCTTTTGAATATGGACCGAAAAATCACCTTCCATGGTAGAAGAGTCATCTCTCTTGGTTAAAAAAAAATGATTTGAAATTAAAAAATTGTTATCTGAAATGATTTTATTCCGTTTCTCTATTCTCATAAAGCTTTCCAAAGTTCTGGGCTACCAGCCAAACCTTACCCTGCACTTTGCGGTTTCGGGGTCATTTTTTCTCGCAGGTTTTCAGTCAAGTGAGACCATAAGAAATTTCAGGAGACCAGTAGCCACTCAAAAGCCGCTCGTTTTACCATTTTGCGGTTAAACGCCACGCGACTGACTCACTCGTTGTTTTCCTGTGAACGACTCCAGATAAATCAGGCGGGATCGGGAGTAGAAGTCGAGGATAAATTCAGCACTGGTTCTTATGTGAGCGCCGCAAAACGGGCCGTTCCAGATCCGAGATTTACGTGAACCATCTTCGTGTGGAGGATCCACAAATCTACAAGATGTGAGATTCCATCCGTATCTAGCCGATTTCTTAAGTAAGGAGGGACCAGAAACTTGGGCTATCTCTGGAAACAAAAGTCTAGCCTATCCGGCCCCAATACGAGAGTGTATCACTGTATCACCTTTTGAGACCTACAATTAAGACCCACCAAATTAATGCCTCGACCTAAACAAGTTCTTAAAGTCAGGAAAGTAAATCCCTCACCTAGTGCTATCTTTTTCTACTCCGTTTTTTACCTTTTCGATAAAGGCTGCCTATGCCTCAGGGCCCACAAGATTATACTCGAGTGGATCTTCTTGTTATTCTACCAATGAAATAAATAACCACAGGAAAGCTTCAGCTTATTTCAATTATCTCATATCGTTGGATCAAGAAGCATCCTGCTTAGAAATAATTATTCAATTTGTTTGATATTACGAACAGAGGAAAATAAAAGGTGGCAGCGGTGGGATGTAATTAGCTTCTTCTAACTAGTTACTTTTTTTGGTTGCTTACAAAATGTAGTTCACTCCTTACGAAAAAAATATAGGAAATTCAGTATAGGTCTACAATGATTTTCCTATTATTAATTTATTCTAATCATTTTTTTTGCAATTCTAGAGAAATTATTATAGAAAATCATTTTAATAGAATTAGTATAGAAATAAATAATGTTCAAATATTGAAAGAATTGATGCCAAAAATAGGGAAACTACAAGAAAAGGCTTTATCAAGTTATCCTACGCAGGATTTCAAATTATTTCAAATTATTTCAAGGAATTTCACACGATTTCACAGATTTCCAAGAATTTCACATGATTCTAAAAGACTTGAAAGATTTGAAATAAATTAACGGATATTAACAATTTCAAGATTTTAAGACTTGAATGAATCACAAACCATTAAAGAAATAAAGTTTTCTAAAGAATTCAATTCTAGAGAACGAAATTTCAGAGGAGTCCTAGCGATTTAAAAGATTTTTAGGGATTTTCAGGTATTTCAAGGAATTTCGCAACATTTAAAGAAATTGAATAGAATCTCCAAGGATTTTAAAGATTTCTATAAGGATTTGAATGGTGCTTTTATAGAACTTTGAGGAATCATTCAAATTTATTTATATTCAATGAGTTTCCAATAATTTCTACTTATTTTCATGGATTTTTAGGTAATTTTACAAATATCAGGGGTTTCTAGAAAGATATAACGAAAAAATTTAATTTATTTTCAAGGAGTTTTAAGAGATTTCAACTAATTTCTAGAGAACTTTAGGGAATAATTAAAAATTTTTTAAATGGTTTCAACAATTTCAAGATTTTAAGACTTTTGAAAGAATTTCAAGATATTTAAAAAATTTCAAAAGATTTCAAAGAATTTTTCAGGTTTTTAAAAGATCTTAAGGGTTAACAGTTAACCACTAGAGAATGATATTTCAAGCAATTTCTAGCGATTAGGAATATATCAAGGGCTTTTAAGGTATTTTAAAAAATTTGTCGGAAAAAGAATTATATTTAATCTCCAAGGTTTTTCTTCAGAAAACTGTAGTAAGTTTAACTTAATTTATATTAAAGGGATTTGAAATTATTTCTACTTATTTTTACTTAATCAAAAGATATTTACGATTTCCAAAGATTAATTGAAGTTTTAAGGTATTTCAGGGGATATTAAGGTATTTTAACTCATTCCTTAATAAATTTAGGAAATAAATTATATTTTATTTTTAAGGGTTTTCCACAGATTTCAACAATTTTGAGGGATTTGAAGGAATTACAAACATACAAAAGAATTTTAAAGATTTTGAGTTATTTGAAAAGTTTCCACAGAATTTTAAGAGATTTAAAAAATGTTAAGGGATGTCAAAGGCTTCTGTAATATTTCCAAAAATATCAAAGAATTGCATAAGTTTCAAAGCATTCATTAGATCTCCAAGTAACTTACAGATATTATTATAAAGTTAACTTCTCCATCACTGAAAAGGTGGCAGCGGTGGAATCAGTTTTTCTTAAACGCGTCGTGTCACTAAATATGATTTTAAAAATTCTTAATTGATACCCTGCAGTTACAGCAAACCATCTACAGTCTTTTGAAGTTTTTACAATGTACTCGACATTTAATTGGTGCAGTAAATTAATTCCCTTCGTTGTGATGAATAGATATGTCAAATTAGGAGTCGTCAGAGTCAGAGTAAGCCCTTAATCAGTTCGCCGGTTTCCTTCTTCTTTTCCAAAGAATAATAAGATTAAAGATAGAAGACTTATCTTGACCGAATAGCGGCCATCGTGTGAAATTCGTTAATTGAAACATCTAAAGTGCGGTAGCCTTGCAAAAGGCGTGGCAAGTGTGATTACTCTATGGTGGGCGGGAAAAGCAGTATAAGTCATATTATCCGTACTTGAAACGAAAAGGCCTTAAGCTCGAACTGACAGCTTTGAAGTTGCACATCAAGAAGATCACGACGGTAATACCTTCCTTTTCTGCTAAGAAAATCTTATTTTCCTTCCCTTCCTTATCATAATTCAGAAAGAACTTTCTTGGACAAATAACTGAATCCATGAGTGGATTTCATTATTAACTTCCAAGTTCATTAGTATTCATTCATTTCTAGCTAGTGATTGTGGACTTAGAATCAGTCTACAAGCAGGAAATAAATTACGAGATTCACTTGAGGCAGTAACATCCAATAAATAACTACCACATTTTCCTTGCTGATTATTCATGACGTTACTGCTTTGCTCTTTTCCAATAATAATATTCAAAAGCAATCAAAAGACTTCTAGTTTTTTTACCTAAAGCTTAAGCAAGGTGTTTACTCTACCTGGAAAACTTGGAAATGTCAGGGAATTTTGTTCATTATGGAAAATCAGGGAAAAGCTTAAATAATAATAATAATAATAATAAATCTTTATTGAGTTCGAAACAAAAAGGACATGTACATGGCAGTCAGAGTTAACATATGAACCCAAAGGGCTAATTTTTATATTATAGGGATAATTTTTAATTATCTCAGGAAAACATATTTTATTGGAAACAATAATGTGTTAAATATGTACTGATTTTTGAGTACTTGAAAGGGAGCTACAAAATAATATAAAAATCAGTAACATTTCTACACATTTCGATGTCTATAAGGACTACAAAAAATATTATTTATGAGCTCGCGAAATTATTATATGCTTATTCCAATTTTTAAATAAATTAAACGATTTTTGAGTTAATTTAATTAATTACGAATGAACCATTCACAGATGGATGATAAGTAGGGTAATTTAACTATTATGTAATGTTTTTAAGGGATGGAGGGTCAGAATTGCTTTACAAACGAAAAAAAAACATAAAAAATAAACACGCGAAAAATTTGCGTGTTTATTCACCTATTCGGTTCCTTTCGGAAATCCAAAACACTTGAATGGCACCGTATTATGAGAAATTATACTTTAGAAAATCTAGAGATAGCTGGAAAAAACCTTGAATTGTCAGGGAATTCTTTTTCAGTATTTAAGTAGACACCCTGTTAAACCAATCTCTCAATTTAATTAAAAATATTAGGTACGAAAAATTACTAAGCGACAGGTCGTTTTCTAGAGGGATTAAACCAGAGTTTCAAAGAATCAAAGACATTTTGCATACACTTGCCCTCGTGGAGAAGAGACGTTTAAACACGACATAAGCATATCAATAAAATGTTTAATTGGCGTTTACATTTCTTCATTCGACTCGACAAGATCGCGATACCGATCAGCTCGTTGTCGCAGAGTCTTGTTGCGAATCTCCGTTTCCTTTCATCCTTTGCACCAGCTTTCAAACGTCAGTCGATTGAGAAACTGAGCTGACTAAATTAAAAAAAAACTAGCTTCCCCTTGCGCGCAAAAATGTATGCTCATACAACATCAGCTGGCGTGCAAAGGCAAAAGGTGCTTGTGCTTTACTTTTGCTTGTTCTTGTGCTTGTCCTGTTACAATTTCTAAATTTAAACAATTTTACAACATTTTTAACAATCGAACACGTTTTATTCAAGGAGCCATTACAAATATTAATTCAAATTTTTTTAACAAACAAGAAACAGTTCAGAATTCCAAATTTGAAAAGGGTTTAGAAGGAAGATTTTTATCTTTCAAAAACTTCACTTTTAAAAACAGTCTTTCTGTGTAAAATCTCATGCTTCTATGTGAAAACTTTTTTCAAGGTAATAATGATTTTTCGTCATAATTATAAAACAAAAAAGAAATTATGAAAAGAAAGAGGCACATGTATAAAAGATATTTTGATGTGTGTGAGAACAGAAAGAACCGCAAGAAAATAAGATTGAAAGAAAAGCTTCCTGCATAATAGTCTAAAAAAATTGAAACTCCGCATTTCTTAGAACTGTTAACAAAAAACAACACATCAACACAGCAAATTTTATTTTTCAATATGCATCTACACACCGCGACCTGAGTTGAGCTATCTCCAAAAGAATTGACTAATAGAAAAACTGTGAGATAGAAAATTTTATTGCTCAATTCACATCTACATGTCAGGACCTTCAATTTGAGCCATGCCCAAAAAATCGGACCAATAGAAAAGCTTCCAACATATGGTGGTCTAAAAAGTGTAATCTTTCTTTTTTCCTTCCAAAACTATCGAACTGAAAGAAAAGATTCGAGCATAGTGTAATAAAAAAAAAAGGAATTTCTAATTCTCCTGATTTTTCTACATGCTGACAACGAAAAATCAATATTTTAAGATAGAAAATTATATTTTTCAATCCACATCTGCAAATTAAGACCTTCAATTCGAGCCATGCCCAAAAAATTGGACCAGTAGAAAAGCTTCCAACATATAGTGGTCTAAGAAAAGAAATTTTGTCATTTTCCTTATATTTTTGCCTCTGGTAACTAAAAATATTAATGCATATCTAAATGTCGAAACCTTCAATTTGAGACACATCCGAAGAAAGCCGGATTAAAAGAGAAAATTCCACCATGGTGAGCTAAAAAACTAAATTTTCTGATTTTTCTAATTTTTTATCTACTGATATGAAAGAAACAATACTATGATATAGATAATTGTATTTTGTTATGTCCATCTATATCTACAGAAGTTCAGTTTGAACCATCACTGAAAAATATCAGATTAAAAGTAAAGTTTCCAGCATAGTGGTCTTAAAACCAAATTTCCTCATTTTTGATATTTTGTAACCACTGATTTAAGAAAACGAATTTTTTAACATAGCAGATTTCATTTTCTAATCTACATCGAAATGCCAAACGCTTCAATTTGATACATCTTCCAATACAATCGGGCCGATATGAAAGCTTTCAACATAATAATATGGTCTGAAAAACAAAATTTCTGAATATTTTCTGAATTTTTACCTCTGATAACAAAAAACACCACTATCGTATAGCAAATTTTATGTTTTAATACACATCTACATACCGAAACTTCAAATTTGAGCCATTCCCAGAAAATGCGAATAACAAAAATGCTGAAAACGAAATTTCACGTGAAAAAAGAATTAAAATGGGTTTTTCCCACAACAACAAAAAACATTTATTCACTTCAATTCGATTTGTAACCCTACGACTATGATTCTCAGCTCAGAATTTTCTATCTATTTTCTGACCTTGCGATGACGATTTGAAGCTCCCTCAATTTCCGGGACTTTCACACATAGCCCAAAGTCTTATTTATAAGCATGAAGGGATGGAAAGTGAAAACGCTTATTTTTTATTTTGAAAATGAAGACCACCTTGTTTTTATTTTAACGAAATTCAAGTTAAAATAATATTTGAAGTTAAAAAACATGTGAGCGTATTTAATAGGTCAGACTACTGTGACAGCATTATACACAAATTTTCTCATTAGTATTGGTAGTTGTATACGGAAAACCCTTATACTAAGTAGTACTAAGTTTTTCCTTATTCGTCTGAGAATTATACATTTGAGCGGTATGATGTCATAATAGCCTACTTGCTTTTTCATAAGTCTCTTGTTTTTCATACATTCTGCATGAAGTTATATTCAAACAAAAATTGAAAAAAGTGACTTCTAAAAATTGAAGTAATATCAGAAAAATATTTTAGAAATATAAAAATGATTCAGAGGTATTAGATATGTCTTCTTATTGGTGTTTTCGAAGCCTAGGTAACCCAGAAGATACAGCATTATTATATGTCTGGAGCGACTCCTTGAACGGGTACATAAAATGCCATCGGTTAGCGGTCAGTTCATCCATTGGAAGAAGATTTTGCATGCCCAGTACGCGTGCTTTAACATTTTTCCTATTACGATCAAACATGGGACGAACATCATTATTGACCAGGACGCCAATATAGTTGAAACCATCTCTTTTCAGTTGATAATCTAACGGACTTGATGGTAGATGTAATGGTACAAGGTAATTTTTGTAATCTGCGTAATAATAAATATCAGGACGTCTTCTATATGGCACATTAGGCTGTATGTTAATCGACGATGAACTTAATTCTGTGAAAAGAAATATGATTGTATCAATGTTTATGCTTAAAATATGTCTATCTTGTATCTTGGAATAAAAAAAGATTTTCATTATCGGGGTCGTTCAAAAAATATGTAACGCCTTTAGGGGGAGGTGAGGGGTCATCTTGAGCGTTACGCTAATGTTAAAGTTACCTACACTTACTATAGGTGACGTCATACTTAATAAACGTCTAAAATAAAACACTAAAAATGCAAAGATAATTTTTTGATAGACCTCTCAGCATAAAATGCTCTCGAAACAGAGGAAACAGAATAGTTTTTTTTTAATCAGAAATGCATTGGAGAACATTTCGAGAAAAGTAGAAATTTTCTTGAAAAATGTTCAGGTGAACTCAAAAATTCATTTTCAACCAAAATAGATGCATTTTCATCTGAGAAAACTAATTTTTCAACCAAATAGATGACTTTTCAACAAACAAACAAATTTATTTCATACCAAACATTTGTATTTGAAATAAACTAGTTAAATTTCCATGTAAAAGAGAGAAGTTCACAAGAAACTGGTTGAATTTCCAACTAAGTAGTTATATTTTCAACCTAAGAAGATCAGTTTCCAACCAAATTGTCGAATTTTCAAGAAACAAAATTTCACTTCAACCTTAAGGAAGTAGCATTTTGGAGCAAATAGTTGAGTCTTCAAGTCACAAAAAAGACAGTTTATAGAAGACAGTTGAATTTTCGGAAAAGAAAGACGTTTTAACTGAATTGTTAAATTCTAAACCTATTAAGTTGAATTTTCAACCGAACATTTGAATTTAAAAAAAATCTTTATCAACGAAACAAGCAAACGGGATGAATTTTCAACAAAATAGTTAAATTCGAGAACAAAAAATATTACTTTTTAACTATATAGTTAAACTTTCAAGAAACTAGTTCGCTTGTCTATTGAAATGATGATTTTTTAATAACAAAATTAATTTTTAACGAAGACGTTCTCGACAAGAAATGTAATATTTAATATTTCAATTAAGAATTTTTTTCTATTTAAAATGAAAAGCCATTGGATTCAACCATAATAAGGACGAATTTTCAACAAAATAGTTGAATCTTTAACAA
This sequence comes from Andricus quercusramuli, assembly GCA_932178445.1. NCBI lineage: Eukaryota > Metazoa > Arthropoda > Insecta > Hymenoptera > Cynipidae > Andricus > Andricus quercusramuli. The sequence goes on along the minus strand of CAKNXH010000069.1, from coordinate 744,384 downwards.
AAACAGATTCGTTTTTAACCAAACAGTTACACTTTGAACCATATAAGAAAACAATTTTCCACCTGAGAAGTTACATTTGTAATTTAGAGGTGATTGAATTTTCAAGAATTTTTTAACAGTGTTTTTCATCAATATTGAATAAGGATGCGCGAAATTAAAAAAAAATATTTTGCTGCACTAATAATTCACTTAAAATATTATAGATATGATATTATATTCACCAATAGAATTAAGCAAAGCGATGAGACCAAAAACGAAGAACATTTTCTCTGGATGGTTGACGCAGATTGTGTAGATTAATTCTGCATTACCGAAAATATACTAGTCATTCTAAATTATTGCACACATTTTCAGGACGAATTGCATTAGTGACTTTCATTTTTTTCAGATATGTGTGTTTCCTTAATGTGGTTTATGGTATGTGTATACTTGAGGATGACTGCATGAACTTTTATCATGTGCTGGAAAGATGAATATAATGTGCAATCATGAAAGGCAAGTAATTTAATGACCTAAATGTGCCGTCGAAACAGGACAAGTAGCACGTACATTTTGGATGAGTCCTTTATTACCCCAACCTCAAATTTATATTCTTCGCTATTCGCAAAATATATCTTCGTTTGCTTATCATTCGACTTTAAAAAACATATGTTCACTTAATTGTTGTTTTAAAAAGTTAATTTTATGAAACTCATTTCAATTTTGCTTTCGCAACTTATCACTGATTTCAGATACGATAGACGAAATATGTACACCAGATACCGTGAATATACATTCACATTGAAAACTGAGAATAAAAAAATAATTTTACATCAGTAGATAAAAGACAAGCATATTTGTCCAAGATTCATTGATTTTATTATCCATCTTTTCTGTGATATATGAATAATCCTTCATGCGAATATAAAATTCACGGTTAGGTTGGCAGGGGACTAGCCCACAATGTACTCGTAGTTACTGCTTTTTTTGTTTGGACGGCAGTAATATCTTAATAACCCAATAACTGCGTAAAATGTTACGTCATCAGTTACAGACAAAAGGAAATTATCGTTTGATTTATACTGTATTACTTGTACTAATATACATATATATATATATACTAATATATATTTTCAATTGCTTAAACTTAAATAAATTAAATTTATTTCTGCATATTGTGGTGAATGTTAATTTTACTAAACGTAGTTGATGATGCTGATATTGCACACGAATCATGGTTTGATGATAAGCTATTAATTATATCATAAATATTTATGATTCTAAAGTATGAATAAACAATAAGTATGTATTAACCATGTTCAAATAATCATAGATGCTGACATGTTATCTAGGATAATAACAATAGGGCATTTATCGACAGGTGCATTGTATTTCGAATTCAAATTCGAGCAATGTTGACAGATATCGCACCCTTTTCCTGCAGATGTTATGAAAATGATTTGTCCGATCTCTCAATCTAGAGCAGCTGAAATTATATGAATAGGCTGTTTCGTTACAACTGTTACAATTTTGAATGCTGATGAGTTTGCGATTATAATACAAAAATACTTAACTCAAGGTATTTCTATAATTCAACCATTTAAATTGATGTTTTAAAGGCTGGTAAAGTGAGACTGAATAGTGAACACTTTGAAGCCAGAAATAATTTCAACCTCATGCAATTCTTATTAGTAATAGTATTATTTGGAGAGTGAAGCTTGCTTAAAGGTTGAAACTTCTCACTCAGTACGGTGGCTCCCATCCGAGTATAATCGAACCAAGCACTGCTTTATCGTTAGTGATCGAGGGAGAATCCTTAAACAATTCCGCATATCAAAGTGGACACTCGAAAGAACTCAAACTACAATCTAATCCTTAATGAAGATAAAAGACAGTACATTATTCTACATTTCTGCAATTCCGAATATTTTAAATAAAATAATTTTTATGTTAAAATTATTGTCTCTTTTTTTAATTGACGTTGTTTCTTAACACAGATTCCGGAAGGATTTCTTTCGAGAAACGCAAATCTGACATTTTTAAATCGGTATTTAGAAAAAAATTTGTAGATATCGATACTTGTATACTTCAATTATTTATAATCGCTCCCCTCCCCCTGTTTTTATATCCCTTCTCGATGGTATAGTGACTTCGGCGACACCCAACCCCCACCCATACCCTTCCCCCTTTCTATAGGAATCACCAACATTTGTATACCCCTTCTCTGAGGGAAAGTGATTTCAGCGAAACGCACCCCATCCCACCCTTTCCCTTTTACACCCCCCAGTAGTATATTTAGAGAATGTAGTATTTTTTCTCAGTGTATCGTACTGAACTGTCTACTGGATCAGTACTGGAGTTTTGCCAGTACCGGGATGCTATTACAATATTTTTACCTGCGTTCATGTGTGCATTTACGCGTCAGGATAAACTATAAAGTGTAGGATAAGTATTCGTCGGCCAGCCAAAGGCATGCCATCGTTTTCCTGATGAATTTTTCAGAAAATTCCGATCCTGAAGGAATTCAACGTCCGTCCTTCGCAACCGCCTATCTAATGCAGCTCATTAAATGCACACGATACCCCAAGCAACGATTATATGAACGAGGTGCATACGTGTGTGCTTACCTGTCGTGCCTAGTCGTATTAACTATAGATGCGTTTACGCAGGTAGATGACAGCCTAATGCGATGATATCTCGATGATTCCAAGACTTATTACATCGATAGCGAATCGCTAGGACATGTCTGATGCATTCAGAGAAAAGCAGGAAGTTCAAACGTTGCATTTAACCGGAAATTTTAAAATGCTAAAGATATAAAGATTAAAGGAGAGAACTTTGAAACTTTTCTTTGAAAATATTAGTCAAAGTAGACACCACGTGCCTCCAAAAATGGGGTTCTGTAGAAAATTAGGACTTCAATTAAGTCGTTCAAATCTTCCCCCACGATACTTAACTCTCCTACTCCCCCTCATGTCCCCTTCCTATCTATACTTCACCTACTTCTCTCCCTTCCTCTACTACCTTTTCCCCATAATCCCCCTCTTAACCCCTCACTTCCCTTACTCTACTTCCCCTGACCCCTCAATTCACTTCTCCTATTTGCCCTCTCCGCCCCTCACTTCCCTTCCCTCACTCACCCTCGCTTTCCTTTCCGTACTCCCTCTCTATTCCCCTTCAGCACATGCGCTTCTATGCACTTCCCCTCCCTTCCCAGACTTCCCCTCCTCTCTCTTCTCAAATTTCCCTTACTGCTCATTTCCCTACCCCTACTCACGCTGGCTTCCTTTGCCCTACTTCTCCTTCCTTCTCCTAATTCCCTTCCCTCTCTTCCTCTCACTTTCCCTCACTTCCCCTACATCTCATACCCACATCTCCTGTGCTTCCCATGCTTCCCCTCATTTCCCTACAATTCATCTACTTCCACACTCCTTACTTCCCCCCACTTATTCTTACTCACTTACTTTCCCTTCCCTCACTCCCCCCACTTCTCCTCACTACCCTACTTCTCATACCCTACATCACCTCACTTTCCCTGATTCTCCGACCTCCCTCCTCTATTCCCCTAATTTCCCTTCCCTCTCTTCCTCTACTTCACTTTCTCTCACTTCGGCCACTTATCCTCGCTCCCCCTAATTCCACTTTCCTCATTTCTCCTATTTCCGGATTTCCCCTTCCGGGAAAAATGTGCGGTGGACAGATCTCGAATAATAATAAATAATAATTATTACTCACGAATAATGAGAATTGAAAATAACTAATTTTGTGTTTTCTTGTTTGTTTCAGGTAAGCGCCAACACTTTTGTTCATTGGTCCTGAAGGGTGAGATAATTCGGGATTTTTTGAGCTAGCCATTATGATTCGCGGGTTGCGCACTCGTGTAGTTTCTCCTTAGCAGTCAATTTCTCTCTAAATATTTCAGAGTGGCCTCTAGATTCTAGAACCAAAAATAAATTTCTGGTCTATTTCTGGTCAGAAAACATTTTTCCAGGTCATCGGAATTAAAAAATTAAAACTTTTAAATTATTTCAGAAGTAGCTCATAAGATTGGTCAATTTAAAATTTAAAACCTCTATAACTGAAGAATTTTAAATTTATTGCCCGTAAAAGTTTAACTTTTCTGAAAAACTATGTTATGAACTTTACATTCTAAATTATTTTTATCTGGCCAGCAACAATGAGAGTTTCAAAGTTCAGAAAAAGTTCGTTTAAAATTGAAGTATTCTTAAAATAGGATCTTGAAACAAAGACACTGAAAATTAGTCATTTTGAAATAAATGAAGGTATGAACTGAAATTGGGTAAGGTTTAAATTTTGAAAACGATACCAAGGTTTCAAAATAAAAAATTTTAAATTATTGCCCGATGCATTGCGGAAAGTGTCGAACCAATGATTTGCCGCGGGTTTTGCTTTGTGGTCGAGCAACTCGAAACATGAAAGTCTCGGTTGAGCGAAGGAAGGCTGCCACGCCCCCGACTTCTCATCTTTACGCATCTCATTCCATGACGAGTACGGAGGCCATGGGCCATGGGCATAGTGCTGAGGCTTCATAAACGCAACTGCCTTTATTTTTCCATTCAACATTTTGAAACTCATATTCCACAATCTACATCCTGTTAATTTTATTCAAAAAATATTCGCAACAAAAAAAACTTTCGTAGCCTATTAAGACGTTAATTATGTCGTTCAAATCTCTCCCTCCTATACATTCTTCCCCCACTCTCACTCCTTTCGCCTACTCATCATCCCTTCCCCTACTATCCCTCCTCTTACTCTTCCTTCACTTCCCCTACTTCTCCCTCCTCTACTCCTACTTCGCTTCCCCTACATTCCTACATCTCCTCACCTACTCACCCCACTTCCCCACTAACCCTCCCCTCCCTTACCCGTCACACCCGTACTTCACTTTCCCGCCCTTACCCTGCTTCCCAACCTCTCTCTCGCTACCTCGCACTTACTCTACTGCCCCTCCCCTCACTTCCCCCACTTACAATCCCGGGAAAAAGTACGACAGACGGACGGACATCCCACCGAACCTATAAGGGTTAACCCGCGGCTACGAAACCAGTGATGGGAAGTAACTACTTTTGTGAAGCGGGGCTAAAGCTCTACTTTTTACTCCCTAGGAAGTAAAATAGTTATTTGTGATACAAGTGCGTAAAATAGGTGATTGTATGCGAGTGTGAATTTTGCAGCATAAGCCGGAGGCTCGAAGCATGAGTCGATGGTTAGCGCACGAGCGAAGCGAGTGCGAAAACATAGACGAGTGCTTCGAACCGCAGGCGAATGATGCAATCACACGAGTTACTAATCACCTAGGCGCACGTGTATCACACGCTATTTTTTGCAACGCCCGTCCGAAAAAGTTGTTAGGAGGTGGTAACGAAAAATACTAATTTTATATTGCATAGAGTGGAGTGAAGGAATTAAAAAAAAAATTTTTTAATGTCTGAAAAAAATTTTCGAAAAAAATGTTCGAAAAAAAAATTTTGTGCAAAAAAATGTAGTGAAAAAAAATTGTTGAAAAAAAAAGTTTTGAGAAAAAAAATTTTTGATAAAAAAATTTTTGAGAAAAAAAATTTTGAAAAAAAAAAATTTGGTGAAAAAAAATTTTGAAAAAAAAAATTTGTTGAAAAAAATTTTTGGAAAAAAAATTATTGAAAAAAAATGTTGGCGTTTATGCTTTTTTGCCCCCCCCCCGGGGGGGGGGGCACGAAACCCTAAAAACAAAACTTCAATCATTAAAACATTTGCTCAAGTTGAATGTAAAATTATTTCAAGAAGATACCACCACCAGTGTTTAAAGTTACCTTTGCCAGTGTCTAAAGTACCTCATCTCGAATGTGCGCATGCGCAGCTTTTTCACCAGTGTCTAAAGTAAGCCATCTTCAAACTGCGCATGCGCGAAAATTGTTTCACGCACAGTCGGCTCAAATAAGGTACTTTAGGCACCATCTACATGCATGCAAACGCCAACTTTAGAGGTGGGTGTTGCAAAAAGTACTTTTTACTCCATAGAGACTGAAAAGTGACGTCAGAGATAAAAAATGAAGATTATGCATCTATGAGCTTGCATTTTATGATTATCAGCCCACTCACGGTAAAAACTGAGAGGAAATTTTGGTTGCAGTTAATAGAATTTTGCGGTTATTTATGGAAAGTTACCATATATACCTGTAAAATTACCTTAAATTACCATAAATTACCGAAATTTTCCATAAATTTCCGGAAATTAATGGAAATTGGTAAAAATGAATTTTGCGTATTCCATGGTAAGTTACCATATTTACCTGTAAAATTACCATAAATTACCGAAATTTTTCATAAATTTATGGAAATTTTCAAAAATGAATTTTTGGTAAGTTACCATATTCACATGTAAAATTACCATAAATGACCGACATTTTTCATAAATTTCCGGAAATTTATGGAAATTCTCAAAAATGAATTTTAGGTATTCCATGGTAAGATACCATATTTCCCTGTAAAATTACCATAAGTCACCAAAAATTTTCATAAATTTCCGGAAGTTTATGGAAAACTTTCATAAATTTCCGGAAATGTATGAAAATGTTTGAAAATGAATTTTGGGTAAGTTACCATATTCACCTGTAAAATTACCATAAATTACCGAAATTTTCCATAAATTCCCGGTAATTGATGGAAATTTTCAAAAATGAATTTTGGGTAATCTATAATAAGTTACCATAAATCACCTCTAAAATTACCATAAATTAGATTAACATTAATTTCATGCTTTATTACACAAAATCTAATATGGACTGAAATCATGACTGTGTTTCGAGAAATGCCTGAAATCATCCATTTGTTATAAAAAATATAGTATGCGCCAAGGGGGAGAGGCACTTTTTCGACTCGTGTATGTTTTCAGTACTCGTCTCCGACTCACGCTACGCGCTCGCCTACGACTTGTACTGAAAAAATACACTCGTCAAAAAAGCACCTCTTCTCCCCCTAGGTGCATAATATACTATTTCATAATAACCAATCAATTTTATTGAAATATTCAGATAAAATAATAATAATAATAAAGTGAATTCAGAATAATTCAGAGAAAGTCAAGAGACTCTATTGAAATTCATAAGAATTAGAATGAATAGTTATACAATATTTTAGAATTTTTTTAAGAAAAAAATTGCCATCGAATCGAGTAAAATGGGAGTGAAAATTTTAAGGTGGATTTAAAAAAATTCGAGTAAATTGAAAACAGTTCAAAAATATTTGAAAAATTCATTGAATTTATTTAAATTTGAAATGAATTAAGAGAAAGTTAACAGAATTTTATAAAATACTTAAGAATTCAAGACGAGTTCAAAAAACTTCACGGGTAAATTAAAAAAATCAATTTAATAAGTTAATGTGAACAGAATCAAGTAAAATTTAGAAGAAATCAAATGAATTAAAAAATTTCAAGAAACCTCCCGAAAATTCAGGAGAATTGAAAAGAATTCAGGATAATTTAATGAGAAGTTAGGGTGAGGTACAAATGAATTCAAATTAATTTATAAAAGTCCAAAATATTCCATTCATTCTAGTGAAATTCGAATAAATTTAGAAGAATAGAAGGAGATTCAAGTGAATAGAACAAAATGCGTTGAGCCTGAAAAAATTCCATTAAATTCAATTCAGATAAAAGGGATCATAGTGAATAAGAGTCTGATGAAATTTCTAAAAATTCAAGGTGAATTCAAGAGTCATTAGGGTGAATGGAACAAAAATTGAAAATCCAAAATACATGCATTGTACACAGAAAAAAAAAGTCTTAAAGTTGGGTTGGTCTTGTTTTTATTTTTGCCTTAAATTAAGCCCAATACTAAATGAGAGCATGAATATCGTTTTAAAAGAAGGCCTTATCGGCTTAGAACTAAAATTAATCCATTGATATGGCTTCTTTGCAAATATTCATCTTGAAACAAGCCCCATTAGACTTATTAAGACAGCAAGATCTTCGCAGTTAAAAAGAAGACGATATTGAGGCTACCGTTTAGCCCTCTAGAAGCGAGATTCAAAAATCTAACGTCTTCTCGCAGTTGTGACAGGAGCAGGAAAATAGACGCCACGCCAAGCATGCGAAATGCGTCAATTATAAGTTTTTATTAAGTGAAATTATATCTTATTCAACCTGCTCTATTTATTAAACCTAATTTAACATATTCTCAACCATATTCGAGGTTAGTACATCTCATCATATACTCTTGTTAATGTTATTCACCGCACAGTCATATAGTCGGGGTTCTCGTCTCGCGACACCTATAACCTATACAACTCTTCACATTATGATTGGATCGCAATTAGGTTATTTCACAGCAAATGAAACAAGAGTTCCGTATGTTTCAGTATTAAATGTAAATTTTTGTATAGTCTCATGATAAGAAACAAAATTATATATATATTTATTATTGCTTTAGTCCTTCTATATTTTAGTCTGCGATAACGCTTTCTTCAAGCCCACGTTTTGGCTTACGGCTAGTTTTAGACAGTATAGCAGTTACATTCAAGCCCACATTCTGGCTTGCGACTACTTTTCAGCCCATGCAACGTCTCAACTTTAGTTTCTCAATCGCTTTCTTTTAAAGCCTTAATCCTATTCTAGTTTTTAGCAAATGCTGTCTTCTTTTTGTTACACCTTAAAACAAGCCCATATTTGGTATTGTATTAAGACTTTTTTTTTCTGTGTATTGAGTGGATTTGAAGGGAATTTCAAAGAATTCAGAGTGAATTTAAAATAGTTCTCGAAGGAATTAAGAAGAAATGCAATCAAATTCAGAAATCATTGGATTCTCTGGTTTAATTAATTAAAAGAAGTGACTAAACCAATCTTTTTATTTTCAAAAGTGACTATAGTGACTTCATCCTAAAAAAGTGACTAAAAGGTGATTTAACAAAAAAATGGACTAAAAGTGACATAAGTGATTGTATGGCAGCCCTAAATACACACAGAAACATACGTTCATTATTTGTAAAATAGAAAAGTGACTAAAGAAGTAACGATAGTTCAAGTTTCCGCAAAAGTAACTGAGAAAAAGTTACATTCTGAAATGTTAACGATAGTGATGACTAGTTCCTTTCTAAAAGTAAACTGCACGAAACCCTGAAAACTCACTATTATATCAAAAAGCTTCTCTCTTATAATTTCTAATTCAGAAATCAAAACCACTTTATACAGTCAAATAATTATTGTAAAATAGTTGTAAATGGAATTATTTTAGCTTTAGGATCCGAAAGAGTTGAATTAAATTAGTTAATAATTGAACCAAACCTTGCGGTACACAATGATGGCCCTCTCCAATGGATTTGTTTATTCTGTAACGAATTACGCACTGACAAGAGCCACCATTGTATGCCGAAACGTTTGGTTCAATTACTTACCAATTGAGTTTAATTCTTTTAGGCCCTAAAGCCAAAACCATTCCAACAACAACTATTTTATAATTTTGTTATCAAAGGTCCATATAATCCCATACTCATTCCTTTATTCACTATTAAGAAGAGAATTTTATAATTATTGAGATTTTTGACAAATGGTGAAAAAGAAGTACCATGCAGCTTGTTCTTCATTACCTTATTGTCATTAAAAAATTCTACGAAGTTCATAATCTAAAAAGCCTTTCAAAAACTTTTTCTGGAATGTCACTTTGCGTCACGGTTTTCGTGATTAATAGAATCGCTTTGGAAAATGATTAAAAGTTAAATGTTTCAGACCACCTTGCATACGATGTGTGCTTTATAAAACGCGTCAGACGATTCTATTTTAAAATACGAGTAATCGACTCTAATGGAGCATTGTAAATGATCCTAGGATTCGTGGGCTCATAACGAACCTCGAAATACTTCTCACCATATAATAAAGTCCCTGTACGAACGATATTTCTTTTTGCGGCGTTGAAGGAGAAGAAAAATTTTGTGCTCCCTCGTGATTCAGAGATGCATGATTGATTATGCACGTCTTTTCAGTCTGGAGACGTAAAAATAAATGATAAAGGGTGACCGCTCTCAATGGAAGCGGTTGATTCGAAATGCGCCCTGAAAAAATGACAACCTAATAAATCGTTTTCGTTCCTAAGAATGGAATTGACGAAAATACTGATGTGTGAATCTTCAACTTAATGTGGCTTCCATTCACAATGAAATACATCATGTATCACTTCAGGTTGGATAGATTCTATCCTAGGCCTTCAAAGCAGCAAAGTGGCTCAAATTTAGTCATTTTTTTTTACTGAGAATGAAATTCAGACTTATTTGATACAACGGACGGACGAACGGACATCCGACGGAAACTATAAGGAAAAGGGTTTCTGTCCGGGGGTACGAAACCCTAAAACTGTGAGGTGCAAGCCTTTTTGGGTTGAAGTCAGTCGAGATCCACCTTGAGATGATTGGGGCTCCTGTGCCAATGGTTAGGTACATAATTTTTACGGAGGGTTCATAATATAATTCTTAAATTTCTTTAGAACAGATAGTGCATCCAAATGAATATCTGTGCATAAAAAATGAGCATTTTCGAGGAGAGGGAATCAAAAAGGGTTGATAAATGCGAAACGAAAATCATACGAAGCGGAGTTTCATTAAGTCGGATCCATCGATCTTGGCAGGAACGCGTCGAAGGTCGAACCCCGCCGGAAGGAGAAATATCCTGGTCACCTTCGCCATTGCCACTGAAAGGTGCGCATGCCGGAGGGTGCCAGTGGTCGGTAATGGGCGAATGTTGCTGATGATTTTTTAGTGGTCCCGGGCATTGGTCACTGAGTAATGATGCGCGTTCGAGATAAGAGCGGCATCGCGAGTGAACGCGAGCGTGTAGGACGCGTGATGGGTAGATTCAGTTTCAGAAACTCACCTGCAACAGAGAAAGAGAGGATGATTGTGGGAGTGACTAGGGGAATGAGGAGTAAAGCGAAACGTGTTAAAACACGATGCTGCAGGCGTCATCACCCATGCATCTCCAGCACTCGATATCGCTCTTTTCATGCAAAAAGGAACTGAGCTGCGAATAAGTTGCTTCTTTATAAGCCCATTCCAGAGATCACAATGCTGCAGTAGCTCGATTCTAGGTAGAAAGAAGATAACCAGGGGATTTTATTTATTATTAAAAACTTTTTATGGCGAACCGTGACGTACTAGCTTTTTGATGCTATGCACCTGGGGTGATTGCTAGGGAGATTGATGGACGACCCGTGTGGGAGCGGGGTGTAGAACGAGCATGTTGTTTCAATAAGCGTGTTGTTTCAAGAAGAGACGCGCGACTCTTAGATTTATCTAAAATCCATCCCCGCACCTACACATCCGTTATTTAGCCGTATATCATATAAATTTCTGGAATCTAGGGAGTAAAATAAGATATACGCTTATCCCGAAAAGGATTTGGCTCAATGGTATAATAATAATAACTATTATTATATCACATGTGAAAACAAATGCAAAAAAAGTACTGTTTGCAAAAATTACTAAAATATGAAAATAGTAATTTTTTTAAAGACACAGTTTGCTGAGATTTGAAACCAAGCAGAATTAATTAACCAAATTAATTGAAACTAATATGAAAATTTAATAATTTTTCGTTGAAAGTTCATTCTTTTTGGTTCAAAATTCGACTATTGGGTTAAAAACTTAATTGTTTTCTTAAAAATTAATCTTTTTTGGTCGAAAATTAAACTTTTTTGTTGAACATTTATCTTTCTAGATAGAAAATTCCCCCACATGAATTAAAAATTTATTTATTACGTTAGAAAAGTCATATTTTTTGTTTTAGAATTAATCTTTTTTGGTTAACAATTTTGTTATTTAGTTGAAAAATTAATTATTTTATCGAACATTCAACAATTTTCTTACGAATTTGTACTTTTGGTTAAAGACTTAACTTTTTATTGAGAATTTATCTTCTTTGGGTTGAAAATTCAACTATTTTGGTAGAAAATTAAAGAATTTTGTTGAAAATTAATTCTTCTTTGAAAATTCAACTGTCAAATTAATCTGCTTTGATTGAAGATTCAACTATTTTATTAAAAAATTTAACTTTTTTCGATAAATTCAACAGTTTTTAATTCGAATCAGCATCTTTTTGGGTTTAAATATCAACTATTATGTACATTTTTTGTTGAGAATTAATCGCTTTTTTGTTTAAAATTTAACTTATTGGTTCAAAGTGTGAATACTTTGTTGAAAATTCAATTTTTTTGTTTGAAGATTTATTACTTTAGTTAAAAAATCATCCCTTTGGTTGAAATTGTACCTTTGTTTAAAATTAATCTTTTTAGTTAAATTAAACTGCCTTTCATTTAAAATTAAAATCATCCTGGATTGAAATATTAATTATTACATTTTTCGTTTCAAATTCATCTATTTTTGTTCAAATTCCTATTATATGGTTGAAAAGTTAATTATTTGTTTGAAAATTTAACAATTTTGTTAGAAAGCCATCCTTTTTGGTTTAAAATTCAATAATTTGGTAGAAAATTCGAATATTTAGTTGAAAACTTAAATATCACATTTTCGGGTTGAAAATCATACGGTTTTTCAAAAATTTCATCTTGTGGGCTTGAAAATTAATCAATTTGGCTTAAAATACAAAGATTTGGTTGAAAATTAACCTTTTGTTGAGAATTTATATTTTTGGGTTGGAAATTCAACTCTTTCGTAGAAAACTCGTCTTTCGTGGTTAAACTAAACTGTGTGTGATTTAAATTTATTTTTTAGTTGAAAATTCAACTACTTGGTGAACAATTAAACTACTTGGTGAACAATTGAACTACTTTGTTAAAAATTAATTTTCTTGGTTGAACATTCATCATTTCAGTTGAAAATTCAACTTTTCTGGTAGGAAAATAATCTTCTTGGTTGAAGATTCAACTATTTGGTTAAAATTTGAAGCATCTGAAGCCTGTGGCCTCTATAAAAATGTTTTGGATTTGCAGCTACATAATTGATTTATTTTCCTGGTTTTAATTTCTTGATTAAATCGTTAGCTTAGGAAATAACGAAAATTGGTATCATCAAAAACCATTTTTTTCAAGGCATCTTCTTTTGTAATGCCTTGAATTTCTGTTTATGATTCTTAACAAATTGGTTGAAACCTAGAAGTAAAATTGGGTAAAATACATCGATATCAGGTGTTTTTACGTCATTCTTTTGAAAATTCCAATAAATGAACGAACTATGATCCCTGCCATGTCTATAAAAGACTATACTACTTTTACGTATGAGTAATTGAGTCTCAAACTCAATTCAAAATCCTCTCCGTGGCTCAGATGGTAGCGTGCTTGGTTTAGAAGTCCTGAACTAACAAATCGAGAACTACTACAATTCGTTTCAAAAAACCTGAACTCTTCAACAAGCTCAATAATGGGAATCGGGGTTGAAGTCGATGAAATATCGACTTCCGTTCACTACTGAAGTGAAAAGCTCACTTTTTTTCGGCACGCACTGCCCGACAGATTCGTACTTGTGTCGTCTCTCTGGAGCACGATTCATGCCAGTTCCGCGCGATTACAAGATTGCGTTATTTATCGTCGTGTCAAATGTCACACGAGAATGGCGCTCGTGCACAATGCGCTTGTCGTCCTCAATTCGGAGCAGGACGTCGAGCAAGAAGATCGACAATGGTCGTCGCGCGAAGCGATGAATAAACGACCCCGCGAAGAGGGGTGGAAAAAAAAAGAAAGAGGGAGAAACTCCACGTCCTCGTCCCCTTAGAAAGTATTTCGAAGAAGTACTGAGGTGATTTTTCATGTAAAATATATTTCCGAGCACTCCTCTAAAGCATGCTTATACAAGGTGGGACGCAGGTAAGGGAAAACCTAAAAATCAGGGTAATGTCACGGATTTTGAAAAAATAATTGCAAAAGTTTAGGAATTTCTGTAAGGCGCACTTTGAGTAACTGTCAGGAATAATCAAGGTTGCCACAAAGTCACTTTCAACAGATTTCAATAATTTGAAGGAATTTTAATGATTTTAGAGTATTTAAAAAAATTTTAAGGCATTTTCAACAGCTTTAAATAGTCTCAAGGGACTTCGAACAGTTCAAAGGATTCGAAATATTTTAGGGTATTTTGAAAGATTCTTAGGAATTTTCAAGAGTTTTAAATAATATCAAGGGATTTCAAAAGATTGCATAGGTTTTGGAATATTTTCGGGTATTTTAAAAAGTTCCAAGGAATTTTGCATGTATTTTGATAGTTTGAAGGGATTCTAAAGTATTTTAAAGATTCTAGGGTATTCCCGGAAATTTCAAGAAATTTTTAAGATCTTCACAAAGGTTAAACGGATTTCATAAAATTTAAAAGGATTTGGAATATTTTCTGGTATTTACAAAGACTCTAAGTAATTTTGAATAGATTTCAATAATTGGAAGCAACTCTAAGGGATTTTTACGATTTGAGGATATTTTTTAAAATTCCAAAGATTCTTCTAGAGCATTACAAAGCTTCAATTGATTCCAAGAGATTTCAAAATACTTTATATATTTTCGGCTATTTTTATAGATTCCAAAAAATTGTGAATAGATTTCAATAATTTGAGGCGATTCCCAAGGATTTCAATGAATTTAACTTCTTTTAACATCTAATTAATTTCCAAAATCTTTGCAAAGTTTCGAGGCATTTGAGAATATATGAAAGTATTTAAAATATTTTAGGGTATTTTATAAGACTCCAAAGGCATTTTCAAGAGAAATTAAAATTTTCAATTAATTTCTAAGAATTTGAATGATTTCAAGGGATTTAAAAAATTTTGTATGGGATTTTGAAGAATTTCGGAATATGCCGAACGATCTTATACGATATATAAGGTTTAAGTATATTTGAAAAGATTGCGGAAGGTTCTATAATATTCCTGAGGATTTCAATGATTTTCAGGAATTTTGAAAGCTTCCAAGGTATGTTAAAAAATTTTCCAGGAATTCTGAAAATATAATGTTTCATGTAATTTCACGAGATTTTGTAGTATATTTTAATAGATTTCTAAGAATTTCTACACAAAAATTGAGGGTATTCTAAGGCATTTTCAAGATGTTTAAAAAATGTTAAGAAATTTCAAAAGGTTTCATAAGATATAAAAAGTTATAATATTCCAAAAATTTTCAATTGATTTCAATCATTTGAAGGTATTTCATAGGGTTTCAATGATTTAAAAAAAATTTCAAATATTTCTTGGAATTCACCCTTAATTCTTATCAATTTACCTGAATTCTTCTGAATTCACTCCATTCTACTCGAAATAATTCATTTAAAAAATTTTGTTTGAGTTTTTTCAATAATTTATCCCGTAGTCTTCTTACTGCTTACAATGAATTCGTTCATTTTTTTCATTTCTTCACTTATTTGATTTTCTATTAATTCACCATGAATTTTTATGATCACTGTCGAATTCTTCTGATTTCCCTAAAAATCCTCTAAATTCAGTCCCATTTTTACTGCAATAAATGGAGTTTTTTAGACCTTTTTTTTCAGTTTTCTTGACATTAGTCACATTCATAATATTCATTGGTCACTTTTAGTGACTGTTGGTCACTTTTTCTGTTTTGATAAGTTACTTTTCTACTAATTTCATGCAAATTGGGCTGTGGCAGCTCTGGAAATAATAAATCAAACATTTCAAAATTAAAAATGGCTTCTTTCCATTTATAAATGATTACATGGACGTGATGGAAGCTAGAGAGGTATGCGAAGACAGAAAAGTATGGTGACAAAGAGTGTATAAGAAATTCATGAGAAAGAGTGTCAGTGGGCTGAATGACGGCAAAAACAAAATACCTTGGGTACTAATGGGCACGAGTAGGGAGCTTCACATGATGACTTTGTGAGACTCTTCACTTGGGGTGATTGCTAGAAAGATTGATCAGCAATCTGGGTTGGAACAATGTTGCGGATCGAACGTGTTATTTAAATAAATAACAAGGGAATTCTAGATCAATCTGAGAATATATCCCCCTCCCCCACATTACTCCCTTCCTCACCGAGTGAGTCACGCTTACCCCGAAAGTGATACGGCTCAATGGTATAATATGTTAAAAATATTGAACGATTTGAATTTTGGACTTTAAATATTCATGGCCAGGGAAAATAAAAAATTATTTAGAGAAAAACCAGGGAACACTCAGAGAAATGTCCTTTTCTGTCGAAAGGATGTTTCTTGACACAACTCGAGTTTTCTCGTAAATTTAAAGTTGAAAGGATTTTCATTTGTCTCGAAGAGAATCTTCTTGCAGCAAACATTATCTTTTGGAATGAACTTCAACTAATCGTGCTGCCAAATATTCCTGTATATGTAAAAAAGATCCTTATGTGTCTCAAAACAAAACAGACAAGTGGTCTATTCTTTCGATATAAGACAAATTTTTCTCTGAATGAATTTAAAAAATGAAGTTTTGCGTCTACTCTTATATAAAAATTCCCAAAAGAAATTGCTACAATGGGGTGCCGACGGCTCTGCGACATCACATGCAAATTGCGATCGCACTTCTCTCGATCAAAACCCCAATATAAGAGGAGAGGCATTGTTCTTCAGGGTGTTATTACCACCCGAACCAACCTGTGATCCACCGCCAGAGAGCGAGGGTGGAGGAGAAAGAGGGAGCAAATTAACAATAAATAATAATGATAATAAAATGTCGGGAATACCGCAGCCTCAATATTAAGCTAAGTATTGATTGTAAGACAGGCCGCTGATCAGGGCCGATAAGGCAGACCTCTTCCTGGAACAGCCCCGTCTTGGGGCCGAGTACCAGAATGATGGTTTCACGGGCCGATGAGCCAAAATCTCTCCTCCAACCTCGGCGGAAGGTTAACGCGCAATGCCGGATCGTGGCAGCTTTCTTCGGCATTATTAATTGCCGGTAGGTGGGCAACACGACTCATTAAAAGAGGAAGGTGCAAGGCGACCGAGAGACGAATAACGCGTCACTTATAAAGACGAGTGCCGCCCCGCAGATTGCTGTTTTCCGCTACGTCGCTGCCCCGTTGTCGCGTCCTCTTTCCCTAACCTGTTTTTTGCTCCAGTATTCATGCTCCACAAAAAAGGGCCTGATCCCTTTCGCGGAAGAAGCACTGGGCTCGTTTTAAGCTGAAATTTCCCTGCGCCATTGAGCACCATTTAGAAGGGGATTATAAAAGTTTTTTTAAAGAAAAATGTCGCATTAACAATAGTTGAACTGGTTCAGAATGCTTCCAAATATCAACACTACAGTCGGAAATTAACTACACGGCTGGCACGAGCGGTACTAAAAATCACTGTTGACTTTAAACATGTTTACTCGTTCAAAAAATGAGTCAAGGTCCCATCCCGGCCCCCCCCCCGTCACTTGACCCTTCACCCCACCTTTCACAACTTTTTCCTCTTTCACTTGTTCCTCTCCTTATTACTTCCCTTCCCTTACTCACCCTCATTTTTAATCATTCCCCTACTTCCTCTGCCTAATTTGCCCTCACTTCAACTACTTCCCCTTCCCTCATTTACCCTACTCTTCCATTATTCCTTCTCTCTACCTCTTATTTCCCCTCCCCACATTTCCCCTCGCTTGTCCTACTTTCCCAACCCTATACAGAATCTTCTATAATATTTTTACTTATATGGGGATTAAAAAAGATTGTAAAAAAATTGCATGGAATTGCAAATGATTGCATAAGATTACAGAGAGAGTGTATAGCCATTAACTTCTCAGAAGATCCATTTTTTTTGTAGTTTTGACATGGAAATTTTTAATTTCATGAAAATAATATCGTTTGACAAGGATGGATAAAGTCTAAGGAGAAGTTCTCATTCAGGAGGTCTTTAATCTCAAGAAAAAAAATCAATTGCTTCTAGTCATTGTTCCTCTTTTTCTATGGCCAGTAGTAAGAAAACGATGAAGGAAAAGGCACCATACATGAAAGAAGCTCTTACAAGTGAGAGCAAGATGTTTGAGGGAAGCTTTCGAAAGAAACCAATTGAACTTGTTGAAGGTTTAAAAAAAGACGAACCAAACTGGACAGTTAGAAAAGGAGGAGGTTTGAAGAAGAGGTGATAAATGGGAATGAGGATGAAAGGATGGATGGAATGACAAATGCACATCTCGAAATCCAAATGCATTCATGCCTCTCTTCTTTACTGGAGTTAATCCTCCCACCTCTCTTCATATTATTTATAATTTTTCCAGTTATCAACTCTTTCCACAAGATTCTCAACCAGGTTAGCCGCAAAACTTCATTTCTAAAATTCCCTGACTTTTCCCTGATTTTTCATTTTCCATTTTTTCATTTTCCCATTTTTCCTTTTCCCTGACCACCAATATTTAAAGACCAGAACTTTGATCTTGTAAAATTTTTAACGCAGAATTTTTCATAAGCAGAAGAAAACAATTTCAAATTAAAATTGATAAATTTCAAATTTATTTTTTGATTTCAACGAATGAATTTTCAACAAAACAATTGAATTTCCGACCGAAAACGATAACTTTTCAACAAAATCGTTGAAATTTCAACAAAATAATCCAAATGTCACCGAAAGATAAATCTTTTAAGCCGAATGTTCGAATTTTCAAACAAAAAAGATTAAACTTCAACCAAAAACAGTTGGATTTTCAACCAAATAATTGAATTTTTATCAAAGTAATTGAATATTCAAAAAAATAGTTGAATTTTTCACCAAATGCTGGAATTTGTTACCTCTAGATATGAATCTTCAACGAAATAGTCGAATTCAAAAATGAAGATGCACTTAAAACAAAAAACAGTTAAAATTTTAACAAGAATATGAATTCTCAAGAAACATTACAATAGTTGATATTTCAAACAAAAAACGAAATTGCAAAAAACTTGTTGAATTTTCAACCACATTCTAGAATTTTCTGAATACAAATATGATTTTTCAACCAAGTTGTTAAAATTTTTTAGGAAAAGGATTAAACTGCAACCATGACCGTTGAGTTTTCAACAAAAAGATGAATTCTGAACGACAAGAATAATGGTTGATTTTTAAACCTGAGAAAAAAAAAATTTTTGTACAAATTAACTGAATTTTTAACTAAAGAGTTGAATTCCAACAAAATAATTACATTTTAAACAAAATAGTGGAATTTTTAATTAAATAGTTTAATTTCCAACCTACAAAGATGAATTTTTACCCACAAAGACAAATTTTCAGCCAAAAAGAGTGATTTTCATCCAAGAATATTAATTCTCTACCAAAAAGACGAATTTTCAACTAAGTCAATCAATTTCCAACAAAATTGTTGAATTTTCAACCGCAAAATATGAATTTAAAAATGAGGTTATTTTCAACTAATTAGTTTAATTTTCTACTAAACTGTTGAATTTTTAATTCAAAAAGACGACAAACCAGTTCAATTTTCAAACCGAAAGAATGAATTTTTAGCTAAAATGATGAATTCTTAACAATTTTTAACCAAAGTGATGAATCTTTAAACAAACAGTGGAATTTCCAAACAGAAAAGGTGAATTTTCAACAAAATAGTTTAATTTTCAATCAGGAAAAAAAAATTGTAACAAATTAGTTCAACATTTAAATCAAAATTGGAATTTTTCAACCAAAAAGACGAATTTTCTATAAAAAAAAAGTAGAGTTACCAACGAAAGAGAGGAATTTTCCACTAAGAAGATTAGTTTTCTACCAAAAAGAAGAATTCTCAATTAAACAAAAAAAAATTCATTTTCAACCAAAAATGGAATAGTAAGTCAACTAACAAGCTGAATTTTTGAGCAAAGAGAAGAATTTTTTACTAAAATTATGAATTTTTAACAAATAATGTGATAGTTGATATTACAACAAAAAATATTCTAATTTTTAATACAAAACAGTTGAATTCAACGAAAAAATACGAATATTCAAACAAAATAGTTCAATCCTCAACTAAAAATGATTAATTTTCAACTGAACTGTTGTACTGTAATTCAAAGAAAGATGGAAGTTCTATTAAAACAAATGCATTTTTATACCAAAAAGTCGAATTTTCAACAAAATAGTTTCATTTTCCACCAAGAAAGATTTCAGTTGAATTTCCAACACTGAAATATGATTTTCCAATAAAATAGTTGAATTTTCAATTCAGAAAAAGGATTTGTCAACCAAAAACGATGGATCTTTTTTTTTTAATTCTTGTGATAATTAGAATGACCAAAAAAAGACAACCAGCGCGAGTTTCGAAAAAGTGGAAGTAAATATTAAAGTGGAAAAGTTACATAATCGCAAATAAATTACTAACAAGCACATTAATTATATCAAGGTGACCGGAAATTTCATTTTCAAAATTCCCTAATATTTGGATGGCTAATTTTGAATTTTCCCTGAGTATTGATAACACAGAATCTTTCACAAAAAGAATAACATAATTTCAATTCCAAATTTTTAAATTTATTAACCATGTCAGTTATTTGACAGTTATAAAGTTCTTCTTATAGAAATTTCCTAACTTTTGCAAGATTTTTTTCAAAATTCCTGACTTTCCATGATTTCCAGGTTTCCCCTGAGCTACGCCCATCCTGTTCTAAACCTAAAGTTTCACAAATTCCACAGTGCAGTTCTTCAAATGTTTACTCCTTTCTGCAATAATTCATGAGTTTATTTTACATTCTCGCGAGACACGTGTCATTCGTCCTGTAGACAGGTTTGCCTTCGACCCTGGGTGGTAAAAAAAAAACAAAAAAAAACAATCATGAGTTCATCATCCCATAGATATTCTCGTAGATATTCAAGCAAGTAAACTGTTGATTGCTAAGAACGAATGATCCGCTGAAAGTGAGCGAGTGGGTGATAAGAGATGAATTTATACGAGAGAGAGGGAGAGAGAGAGAGAGATGGGAGGCCGACGCGACGGTCAAAGGGTCCATGCCGAGTACTAATGAATGCGATTGTTCCCCATGAATCGAATTGTTAATGAATTATGTCGTTATGCACCTCCTTGGACGATATATGAGCACCTTTGAACGCCAACATCTCTTATCCATCTCTGTCGGGTAGCCGTTTCGCCAGCCTACTTGTTGCCTATCTCGGAATCATTTCAGTTGAAACAATGCGAAGTCCCGATCGTGAATAATATCAGGCCCACCGCCACGTTCAAACCTCCCTATCGCGATGCAAAATCTCGCGAATTGTTTCGTGCTTCCAGCATCCTCACGTGCTTCCAGAGAAGGCCGAATACCAAATTAAAAAACGAGGGTGATAGATTCTCACGTTCATCCCTTTTCGGTTTCTTCTTCTATTTCGAAACATTTCTTCGTATGTAAAACTCTTCCTGACACTTTTTTTAATGGTGCAACTATTTTTTCATTTCGCCTTTACACATATTTTTAAATAAACGTATATTATTTATAAATAAATGTACGGCTTGCAGGCCTCAGACTCACTTTTTATTATTAATTTTCTTGAAGTCATTATTATTATTGATTATTATCATTAGACCATATCCCTTTCGGGGTAAGCGTGACTCACTCGGTTCTAACCTCGTTAAACTGTCGGGATCAAGGAGTTCATAAGAAGTGTATGAGGCGGTAAAGAGAGGGGAATGGGTTTAGATTTTTAGATTAAGCTAGAATTCCCGGGTTATTTATTTAAATAACACGTTCGTTCCGCAACACTGCTCCGACCCAGGTAGCTGATCAATCTCCTTAGCAGACACCCCAGGCGAAGAGGTTCACAAAGTCACCATGTAAAGCTCTCCACGCGGGCCCGATAGTTTCCAAGGTCTTTCGTTTCAGGCGTCTCTCACTCGCTGACACTCTTCATCACACATTTCTCATAAACTATTTGTCGCCACACTTTCCTGTCCTGGCATAACTCTTTAACTTCCTTTACGTCCATCACTGTAAAAACTAGAGATCTCTTTTTTACGGTGTAATTCTTTTCATGTCCTGTTCTTGAATGGGATAAGTTTATACTGTTACTACCAAGATACATGTACTTATCAACTTGTTCAAGCCTCTCATCGTCTTAGAGTGTTTTCTCACCCTTTCCTTCAAACACCATAATTTTTGTTCACTCACGTTAATTTTAAGGCCCATTTTCTTCATGCTAGTATTCAGTCTGCTCAACATTCTCTGCAAGCCATCGATTGACTCTGACATAAAAACCTTTCATCTGCAAATGCTAACCCACGCACCTTCACTGCCCCGCGATTCACACCTTCTTCGTCTAAGGGCTATCCTTAGACATTTGTCAATTAAAATAATAAATAGCTAAGAGGACATGAAGTATCCTTGTCTAACACCTTGCCTGATATAGAACCAGTCACTCAGTTGAAGATATAAAAAATAGTGTAATTAGTTTCGCAACATTTCAAGAGATTTCAAGTAATTTTACGATATTTCAGGGATTGATTGAATTTCAAAAAAATTAAAAGATTCCATAAGATAAGGAATTTCTATATTTCGAAGGAATTTAAACAAATTGAATAGGTTTTCCAGGGATTTGAGAGAATTTCAACAGAATTCAAGGGTTTTGACTAAATTTCAATGGATTTTAAACATTTCAATTTTCAAGACATTTCAAATGGCTCTATCAGACTTTATGGGATTTTACGGGATTTCCGCGTATGTCAACGATTGCATTATTTTTGAAGGAATTTTACAAAATATTTTTTCAAGATATAAGGGTATTTAAAAATTTCAAGGGCTTTCAAATTATTCTAAAGAATGCATAGTATTTTTAAAGATTCCAAGGAATTTAACGAGTTTTCAAAATTTGGAAGGGTCTTCAAAGAATTTCGTAGGATTTCAGAAAATGCCAAGGATTTGAAAAAGTTATCCGAAGATATCAATAATATTTGATAAATTTTGAGGAATCTATATGGATTTTTAGAGAAGAAATTATGAGATTGCAATGGACTTCTACCGTTTTTAGAGGGTTGCAAAGATTTTAAGGGATTTAAAAGGATTCTTCAGTTTTTTGTAGGAATATCTGAGGATTTCAACGGATTTCAGGAGTTCCTAAAGGATTTCAACGCATTCTCAAATTTGTAAGGGTTTTTGGAAAGATTCTAAAGGATTTTAGGCGATTATATGGAAGATGTATGTTGTATATCAGGCTTAAAAAATAATTAAATCCTCAATTGAATATTTAAAAAATTGCATGACACTATTTTGCTACTATTTTTCATAATTTATAGGACTTCGTAGTCCCGGGCTGAAACCCTCATATTGGGGGCAGGAGAAGGGTTGAGGAGTTGGAAAAGTTATGGGGACAGAAGTAGGGTAGGACGAGTGGAGGGAAAGTAGGGGAAACGAGGGTAGGGAAGTTAGGGGTAGTGAGGAGTAAGGAAGTAGGGGAAGTGAGAAGAGGGTAAGTTGATAAAGTGCGGAGAGGGGGAGCAGAGGGATTGCGAGGTTGGGGAAGTGTTTGGAAGGAAAATAGGGGAACGTAAGTGGTGGATAAGTGATGTTAGCAAGGGGAAACGAAGTGTGGGAAGTGAGGCAGGAGAAGTGGGGAGAGAGGAAGGGGAAGGGAGGAGTGTGGTGTGGTGGGGTATTAGGGAAGTAAGTTGAAGTGGTGGATTGCGAAATAGGGGGAGTAGGGGAAGTCACATAATTATCGTTTTAATAGGCTACGAAACCCTCTTTTGTAGGGGCGCGGGGCCTACTTTGACTAGTTTTTTCTACTATTGACACTATTTTGAATTATTCAAATGAATCTGGGTCCAGAATATACCATCCTTAGAGTTGAATTTTTAAGTGACATCAAAAAGAGTAAATAAATAGCACCGGGAAAATTCCTCAAAGGTATTTGCAAGACGAGTAAATATTGCATCTTGAAATCATGCAAAATTAATACTTGTATGATTTTGCTCATTCATAATTACATTAGCTAAAGCGAGGGCATCCGAGAGAGGAAGTTGGAAGTAGGATTTCATTCCTCATAAATTCTTAGGTAATCCTTGGAAACTGTAGCCAAGAACGTTCGTTAAGGTTGCAAAGCGTTTAATGTCGAAGGTACATTTTTCCAGCGACGCATTCCATCTTCAAAGGATTTTAAGCAAAGTCTGGGAAGTTCGTGCGACTTACCTGTAGATCACGTAATCCCGACGAGGTGGGATTTAAATTTTGCGGTGTTAAAGTTTGTTTTGCTCAGTTTTTGGTGAGACGCGAAACGATACGAAATGGGACTAGGGGGAATAATGTCATTGAAATGCGGCTTATAAATATTGCAAAGCGCACGGACTTCGAAGCGAGCTGATCCTAGGAACGATGAATCGTTTCAACTTGTTTCTTTTACCTTACACTGAATTACAAATCAGTCTACCTGCCAAGACATCAAATTCAAATTCTTGAATTTCATTCTTCAATCTTGAAACCTCTGATACAATACTGTTTACTCATGGGATTTATATTCCAGGAAAGCACTGTCGACAATTAAAAAAAGGAACAGTAACAAACCAGTTTTAAATACGTCCTGCTTCAGTAAGACTTTTTGAAAGACAAAAGTACTATAAATGTCCCTCTTATTATTATTTCTCTTCAAATTTTACAGTTCCGAGAACAATTCCATTGCATGTCCCAAAAAAATTCCAAAACAGTCCTGTCATGAGAACATGTTTTTGTTTTTCATTCAAAAGCAAGTTCCAAATTTTTTCAAATCTGTTTAGAAGTGCTCATAAGATTTTTTTCTCAGAAAGATACTTCCGGATATTGAAAGAAAAAACATTTCAAAATATGTCTTGTTTCAGCAGGACCTTTTTAAAGACAAAAGTACTAGAAAAGTCCTACTTATTTTTTTTACATTCCCCATAAGATTTATCCTAAACATTTCAAAAAATGAAGTAGTACTTTTTCAAAACTCCTGGCCTCAAAAAGTTCTTGATCAGCAGGCCTGTATATTGAACTTCTCTGCTACTTTAGTCCCAGTTGGTAGTTTAGTAAGAATTTTAAGAAAACTTCGGTACTTTACTACTAATTTTTCTCATACCCTGTACTTTAGCGGGACTTATTCGGAATCCCAATGGGACTTTTTTTTACTCTGGCAATTATTGTTTACGGCGCATTCTGTGCACCTTTTTCATAGTTTCGTACTTTGATCAGAAACAGATTCAATCTGGTTGAAACAAAAATATTTAATGACGAATTTAGGCCCAATTTTCTGCGGTTTCATTTTCCCTGTGATGATCCTTTTAAAGTAAAGATTATGATTATAATATGTCTCGGATGTTAAAAATCGTGAGAAACAAGTTTGCTCTGGAATACTCAAGCAGGGTCTCGACCATAACGGCAGATACTTCCTACCTGTGCGGCGTCTCCAATTATTACTTGTTAATTGCCATGGATCGACTGAAGAGCCGGTCCCATACTGCAAAAAAGGAAAATGGTCTAAATAACGCGAGTGAGAAGGCGAGTGAATGAATGGACACTTGGATTTTATAGAATCATCGCATCGCTGAAATGAGAAGCTTTAATGCATCAGACTGTAAAAAGAACAGAGAAAACGGGGAAAGTAATTGAGACAAAAAAGAATTTTACTAAGTCCGAGTACGTGTTAAATGTGTGAAGTTATAAATACCAGAGATGTGTATCGCCTCGTTATAAACTTCATCAAATAATTTACTCGCGATATTAAGAATTTAATACACTCTATAAATTTAAAATAGTCAACATTATTTATTATTAAACGACTGAGCCAAATCCCTTCCAAATTATTAAATTAATCAAGTATACTTTGCCTTAAAGGTCAGTAATTTCTACTGAAAAAACGGTTGTTTCAATAAATGAATCAGTCAATATTGCTGACTGAATCGAATTAGTAATTTGAAATGACTGGATTTCAGCAGAAGTCGCTAACTTGTCTGCTATTACAGAATAATAAAATAATTTCTAAATTTAAATTCTTCATTGAATCCCTGCTTTTTAATAAATGTTTAAAATTAATCATGAATTACCGACTAATAAATTAAAAATTACTGATTAGATCAATCAAAATGAATTGCGTAATTGAAAATGACGGATTTAATCACTGAAAGAGACAGTTCAGATCATTCAACTATTTTGTTGATAATTCGTCGTTTTTGGTTGAATTTTTCTGTTCTTAATTTAAAATCAATTTTCCTAAATTGAAATATCAAGTGTTTTTGATTGAGAATTAAATTCAAAATTCGTCTTCCTTTCGTTGAAAATTAATTTTGCTCATTGAGAATTGAAATATTCTATTTTTTGGGGAAATTAATGTTTTTTAGTTGAAAATCCAACTATTCTTTTAAATCTTCGACTATAGTTTCTTAAAAATTCTTAATTTTTGGCTGAATGCTAATGCTCTTAATTGAAAATTGGTATCTTTTTTACTTGAAATACCAACTACCAAATTTTTTTAGAATTCATTTATTTGCTTGAAAGTTGTACTATTTGATTCAAAAATTAATTTTGTCAATTGAAAATTTAACTATTACATTCTTTGTTTTCGTCTTTCATTCGTCTTTCTTGGTAAAAAATGTTATCTTCTTGGGGGAAAATGAATTTTTTGTTTAAAAATTCATCTACTTGATTAACAGTTTCACTGCTTTGTTATACAAATTCATCCTTTTGGTTCAAGATTCACTGTTTTAGTAGAAAATTCATCTGTTTGGTGGAAAATTTACCTATTTCTTTGAAAATTCATCTTTTTAATTGAAAGTGCTGGTATCTTGTTGAAAATTCTTTTTTTTTTTGGTAGAGAATAAATCTTTCTGTTAAAAAATTTCTTATATTTTTTCGAAAATTCAACTCCTTTGTTGGCAATTCCACTACTTTGTTGAAAGTTGAAATACTTTGTTAAAAAATTATTTTTTTGTTACAGATTCACTATTATAGTTGAAGAGTCATCCCCATGGTTGAAAAATGAATTATTTTCTTTGAAATTCACTTTTGACTGATTAGTCATGAGTCGTAAAATCTGCATTATTTGATTTTTGGCTAATTTATCATTATATTTATGGGTAACGGAACCAATAAATCCACTTTGGAGATAATGCGTTGCTGATTAAACCTAAACAAAATTTGATGAGAAAAAGTTATTCATTTTCGAGGAAATAGATGTCTCAACTGATAATTTCAAAGTGACACTGATCAAATAAAGAGTAAAAACGTATTCCCCAGATACGGAGTTTTTGAATGATGGTAAAAAACTTTGATTTAAAAAAGTGAAATAATTCCGAGTAAATCGTCCAAAAATTTCGAGGTTAAATTCTAACATGTTTTGAAACTCGGTTTTCGGTAGCGATTGAAAATTGAATTTTCAATTTTCCACAAAAATAAAAACTTGCTTACGAGACATGGAGAATATGAATAAGAATAACAAATGTTTGATACAAAAAAATTATTTTGTTTCGAGAAAATCAAATTTTATTGTTTTGAAAGGACTATAAAAAGAATTTTTGTCATAGAAAAAAATATTACTACACTATAGTAGTACTCTGAACTACTACGCTAAAATTTCAAATAAAATTTGAATTACTTTTTTTCATTACTGTTTTAAAAAATAAAAATTCACATAAATCCTTTAGTCACAACGTATATTTGACATTTTAAGAATCTTTTTTGCAATAAACCCATTTTCGAACAATCTTGTTTATCTAGTTCTGAACTATTACCTTTCAAATGTGTTATTCTTCCAGTTAAAGTTATTAAATCAGTCTCACTTAAGCTTCTGAATTCGAAAAAATTAAGTGTACGTGTAAAAAAAGAGAAAATAGGAAGAATTTCATCTCCGACATCGGATAATAGGGACCCTTTCGGACTTCGGTAATTGATTCCGCTACCCTATCTTGTTTTTTTATTATAAATAAGCATTTTATCAATCTTAAAATCAGTTTTCGAAATCAAATGGTCTAAAGTATATCCTGTCGTGAAGAAACGTTCATAATTTTGTTGAAATTAACGAAGGCTCTTGTTTATTGAGTCCGTTATAGGATTATAGTAGTAATTGTTTAAGGCTCATTTATATGTATCCGTACAATGTAGAGTAGCTACGAGTAAAGATAAGAGTCTGTGTGGTGTACACGAGGGCAGTTTGTAATTAAAGAAACGGTACATCGATGGACGTTTCAGATAACAAACGTTATTAGGCCCGCCAGCAGGCTGAACGATCGAACGATCAGAAGAACCCACTACTGAATGACTTTATGGTCAATAACGATTATCAGTTCAGATGAACAATAGCGGCCTTTCAGCAAAGTAAAATATCGCATCAGGAGACTAAATTCAGTGGCCACTCTAGATTTTTTCCAGTTCAAAATTAGTGCTAATAGAGATAGCTCCTGATGATGTAACGAGCCTTGCCTTTGAAGGAATTCATCATTCACAAGTCACAAGTTGGTTCGAGTCAATTTTGACTGATTCAAATAATGCGGATTTGACGACTTAAGAATGATGTCAAACGTGACTTTCCAAATCAGTCAATTTGACTCAATTCCTTCTTTACTTCCCCCTCTCCTCGCTTGCACAGCTTACACTCCTCTTCCTTACTTGACCACCCAAAGACCCACATTTCCCCTACTTCCCCTTCCCATATTTTTCCTCACTTTCCCTACTTCCCCTTTCCTTTAACAAATTACTTCAACTTTCAACCACGTAGTAAAATTTTCAATAAAAAAAAAACATTAACTCCCAACAAAAAATGTAACAGTTGCTTATTTAAGCCAAAAAAGATTTTAATTTGCAATGGAAAACAATTTAATTTAATCAAAAAAATGGATGTTCAGCCAAAAGTATTTTTCTAACAATGAAGAGTAGATACGAATTTTCAACAAAACACATAAAATTTGTGCGAAATAATAAGAAAAAGTTGTATTGCTAAAATTTATATTTATATAATTTATCTATATGTTAATAAATTATTTATTGGCCAATTACTTCAAATTATGTATTCAAATAACTATAATAATTATCTTGGCATAAGAATTGAAGCAACTTTTGCATGAATAATAATATTTATAAAATTTATAATATTATTTTTTTTATACCATCAAGCCATTTCCCTTTCGGGGTAAGCGTGACTCTACCCGATTCGGGTAGTGTTTCTAGCTGGATTATTTATTACTAGTACTACTAGTGTGGGCTTACCACACCCACGTCGGGTCAACAGCACGCAGTATTCCCGAAGGGTCACCCATCCAAGTACTAACCGCGCCCAACACTATTTAACTTCAGTGATCTTACGAGAAGTGGTGTTTTCAGCGTGGTATCGCCGTTAAAATAATATTAATTTGTTTAAATTACAGTTTTGTCATCAGAAATGATTTATTTTTCAATCAAAGCATGCATCAT
Source organism: Andricus quercusramuli (assembly GCA_932178445.1). Taxonomy (NCBI): domain Eukaryota; kingdom Metazoa; phylum Arthropoda; class Insecta; order Hymenoptera; family Cynipidae; genus Andricus; species Andricus quercusramuli. Next base: position 715,179 of record CAKNXH010000069.1, on the reverse strand, counting down.
TAATTAATTCAGTCAAATTTTAACTGATTTAAATTCATAGTGCGAACAAATTTGAAAACAATGTGGAACTTTTCTAGTAATATTGTTTCAAAAAAAGAATTTCTACTGCAGTACTGCATTTGATCTTTTTTGTAACATGAATGTAGACTTTTAAAAATTAGCAACAAAAAGGTGATTTTATAGCACTTTTATCTTAGAAAAGACTTATTGAAACGAGACGTATTTTTGCATTTTTTGGGTACTTATTTGACTTATTTTTGGGGGTTTATTTCGACAGTATTATTTTGGCTCATAAATCCTATCAGCACTTGTAACAATTTTGAAAAAATATAATGAAATGGAACTTTTCTAGTACTTTTGATTCAAAAACTTGTATTTAACTTATATTTGTACTTGTCAAGTATTAAAAAAATTTTAATCTTTTCTAGCAGTATTTTTTCAAACAAAATTTTTTACTGCAAGGTTGTTTTTTGAACTTATTTGTAACATAAATTAGGAGTCGTGAAAAATAAAAAAAGGACTTTTCTACGGCTTTTGTCCTGAAGAAGACTTACTGTATAGCAGCTCGTATTGTGGCTTTTCTGGTGAACTTTAGTCCTATTTCGGCAGTATTTGTTATGAAATGGCTCATATAAGCACTTGTAAATATTTTAAATAAAAGAAAATATATCTTTTGCAGTATTTTTTACCATTAAAGTTCGTTCATTACGGAACTGTTTTAAAACTTGTTAATAATTTGGAATTTGTCCTCGGAATAGTAAAAATGCAACGGAAAAAACAGTCGGACTTTTCTATTACTTTGTCTTTCAAAAAGACCTGCTGAAATAGGACGTATTTTAAACTGTTTTTCTACCTTTTTTTTAATTTTCGGTAAAAATTTCCTGGGAAATAAATCTTATGAGTACTAAAAAAAACGTATAACTATTATAAGACCAATTATGACAAGTTTTTTTGTGCGGGATTCTTTATAAGAAAAGCTGGTGATTTGGGGTTTTATTAGGATTCCACTGGCACTTTTTTTCCCCTATTGGATCCCCCTGCTCCGTCCAGGGAGATGCCACCCTAGCTTTGGCAGCCGAGATAGACACTCCAATGCAAGTAGAAGGCTACTTTCCTTTACAGCTTATCTGCAAAGGATGACACTTTTATTCCTATTAGATTAAGGCCTGTTACAAAAACTGAAATTATGAAAATAATTCTCAATCAAATTTCAATTAGCTGAATCAATTTCCATATATAATTAGGAAATAAAGTAGAAAATCTTTAAGTGCGTAGAAAAGTACAATAGCTCTCAAATGGTATTGAAGCTATCAACCGATTTTATACTATATTTTTAAAATTTTCTTTTACGATCTAACGAAGCTGATGCAGCCTACTAAAATTTGATTTATTGATATTTTTCTAGATTTTGTATGCACCTTAAGATTTCCTTTATTACTGCAAATATAAACCCATTTCCATCAAGCTTTTTTGCATTTTTTCTATTTATACTTGGAAACTGATTCAGGTGATTAAATTCTAATTGACTACGTTTTCATGACTTCAGTGTTTGTAACAGGCCTTCATCACATAATGATGAAAGGGTCATCCGTCACGGTGAGCCTCAATCAACTTCAACTTAAACTTTTTACTCGACGCCAGTGCTTCGCAGGATTTAATTCTCTGATATTGCCCGAATATTTTAAGTGGCATCCCCCTGCCGCGAGTAGGCAACCCTACCACAGGCAGTAGTTTGGGGAAGGCAATAAATAGCGCGTGAACATTTGTCACGCTTCAATTCCAAGAGTGCGAGCGAAATTTCCAAGAGCCTCCACGGACTTTTTCGGCGAGTCTTCTTGCGATTTGCCTTTAGGCCACGCCTACTATGAACATTTAGTGATGCGAACGTATCAACAGGCAGAAGGCGTGGCCTAAAGGCAAATTGCAAGGAGACTCACCGAAAAAGTCCGTGGAGGCTCTTGAAAATAAAGCAAGAGACGCCTGCGATATGCGCCATGCGTTAACACCTTGAACTCTCTTGCGCTAAACCCCGCAGTTTTTTCTCCGTGTATGACTTGAAGAATACTTTCGTCCAAACACTCCTAACCAACATATTACCCCCTGGAGCTGATCGTACGGATCCAGATATCACATATGTAAAAACGTGACTAGTCTGCGGAAAAGTAGATCGTTTGCAAGCTAAAAAGTAGTAGGTACTGTCTTGTTTGAAGGCGAAACCAAGCCAGGCGGATTTCAGAAGCACTTTAGACCGGAGATAAACTCGTCGCGTCAGAAAGTAAATCATTCTCGCGTGTTTGTTCCGACAACGATATCAGTACTTAATTAGCATCGTTACCACGGGGCAGGTCGCGGAAGGACGTATACGATCGACCGTCACAGTATGAATTTATGAGAGAAGAGCTGCAATTCGCACGTAAGGCGCGTTGAGGTTGAAACCGTGTTGCACATATGTGGCTTATGTGCAACAAACAAGTGTGAAACTGTGAACCTGAACGTGGGAGATGTTCGGCACGAATACCTTAGGCAGATTACGTATTATGATGCCCTATTGTATACAAATACGAATGCCTACCGTGCAGACTACACCACCAGCTTTGTCTTGAATACTGCTTTTTAACTGCCTTAAGGCTTAACCTATTCTCTACAAGAACCTCAATTCAAAGGGAAAGGACTTAGTTCTTTTATCGATATACGTTTTTCACGACCAAGGACAAAGTTCAATACGCTAAGGCTTTTTCACTTTAAGCAACAACTTTTGAAATTTTGCTACTTGTCACGCATTTTTATATTCTTAGGGCAGTAAATAGGCAAAAGTATCACTATCAAATAATAGCTCGAAAGCACTTTCTTTTTTTTAATTAAACAATAGAACAGTTGTCTAACTCTTTGTATGTCAATATTTTCGTCTTTGGGGACATGCTGCACCATTGACAAGGGGTTTTCTCGGAGATGGTCGCCTCTTTTAGGATTTTCCTTTCATGTCTCGATAGAGCTAATGTGTAATTTGAATGAACTTTCTTGTTTTTTTAAATTGATAAATAAAAATGTATGCTGTTTCCATTTGGTAGGTCCGGCATTGTTTTTTGACACGTTGTTCTTTGAGAACAGTTTTTTTCAAATTATTGCTTATTTTTAAGCGCTCCTTTCGCGATTTGATAGAATTAAGCGATATTTTGAAAATCAATTTTTTTTCAAAGAAGAAAAAAGTTGTGCAACTCTTTCAGAGTCAAAACTGACGTTTTTGGGGCGCGGCGTACCTTTGACAGGAGTCTTTCTTGGAGGTGGTTGCTTCATTCACGACGTACCTCTCATACTTTGATAGAGGTAAACAATAGCTCGAAAGTACTTTCTTATTTACAAAAAATGAAATACATTAGATTAAAGTTAGACAGTTTTTTGTTCCTCCTGTGAAATTTGCTTTTTCGGCAGTTACGCCCTTTTGCCTGACAACTTTTCTTTTCATAGTATCTGTTATGTAAAATAAAAGAAAAGACAAGCAAGGACAATATTTTTTATAAATGATGAACACTGATATCTTAACTTCATAATTAATATAGAATATTTACTTACAATATATAGACAATCAAACCATCGCATTTTTGTTCAAAAATATCAATTTGTTATGAAAAACACTAACATAACCTAAAGTTGTTAACAATTGTAAGTTTAATTCTTGAAGTCAAATGATCTTTCTTTAAATAATCGATTTCTGGAGAAAAACGCCAAAATACCATATTATTCTTCAAATATTATCAGTATTCTCTGTTCCAAAATTGTTAATCTTATTTGAAATCTATACCGATTTCCGGTAAAAAACTTTCAGACAACCTTAAATTATTCCAAAATTGTGAATCTTGTTTAAAATCTATATCGATATGTCTGGTGATATCCGCTAGCTTGGCCAACAATTGTACAAAAATCATTGGATTCAAATCGAATCATTTTTACTTAATAATACCATTTTTTGTGTAAAACGATAACATAACTCAAATTTTTAGAAAATTATGAATCTATCTGTCAATCATAATCTCTTAAAATGTCAATTTCCAATAAAAACGCGATAAAAGCCGAAAAACGGAGATTGTTGAAAAATTGTTCAGATACTAATTTCCGACGGAAAACAGTAACACAATCCAAAATTGTTTAAACTTTTAAATTTAATTATGTACATTTTTTTATTGTGTATGTATGTATTATGTATATTCACCCCGCAACAGTATTAAAAGCTCTATTTAAAAACTTAGCATTAATTGAAATAATTCAAATGTAGTGGATTTACTGAAGTTCTCAGAATCTTTATTTATTGATATATCCTTTAAAAATACAAGATATAATAACAATATATTCATTTCATATTTGACGAATAGTTTTAAAAGTTTCAGGACAAAATACATACTTAATTCACTCAAGTATTAAAATATTCGACAAAAACTTAAGTTCCTCTAAATTGCATTTCACTGAGATTTATTTACAAATAAAAAGTACGATTATGTAACATCCGACAGTACAGTTTTGTCGTTATTTATAGAATCTTGTATATACGACTTTTCATTTATGTATAAAAATGCCACTAACAATTATATATAAGCCGTTTATTTCATTAATGATATTCTATTAAATTGCAAATCTTTGAACATTATTTAACTGTTTTAATATTTACACGCATTACAATTCTATAAATTAGAAAAAATCATGGTGAAACGCCAGCGTTTCAAATTATTTATGAATTTAGACAGTGACTCCTAAAAATTAAAGAAATTTCGCCTTTTCAACACTTAGTATTTATTTCACTTTTGAGCCTCATTTTGGGCGGATGCAAGATTTTTTTCTGTTTATCTAAAATGATACTAATCTTTCGTACCCCGAACTTTGCACGATATTGAAAACATAACTGTGTAGTTATAGTGTAACCATTTTGATGATTTCCATTAACTTGAGCTGCTGCCTGCAGCAGTTTTCCATTGAAAGGAGGATAGTTTCTGTTACTCAATTGCGAATCATTGTAGGAATGAATTAGCTGAAATGTCCTCGAATCTGCAGCTGCTGTTAGAACCATCTGAGCAAGATATTCCTCTACAAGATTCTTGCAATTTTCAGATTTAAAATACTGAAGAGTGTGCATCTTTGGCAAATCTTTGCCACAAACATTATCCATGTCGATGATTTCCAAGTAGGTCAGATTCAAATTTAAAGCTACAGCCGACAGTCCTTTATCAGTCACGGAACCACAAGCTGAAATACGGGAAAAAAAATTATTCAGAAAACTTCATTTTCAAAATGCCCTGACCTTTCCCTGTATAATTTTTCGTTTTCCTTGACCATTAATATTCAAAGACCAGCATTTATCTCTTGTAACTTTTTTTACAAAGAATCTTTTATCAATGGAATAAATATATTCAAGATTACAATTTCAATATTTCAAATTTGTTTATTTCTTTCCACCAAAAAATATGACTTTTCCACCATAAAAAATGAATTTTCAATCAAAAAGTACGGCTTTGCAACAAAACAATTTAATTTTTTATCCAAAAAGATGACTTTCTGAAGAAACAGTAAGATTTAAACAACAAAAAATTGTTAAATTTTAAACGTACGAAGATGAATTATCATTACCCATACTCATTTCAATCAAAATAGATTAAACTTCAACCAGAAGCAGTTGCATTTTCAAACGAATAATTGCATTTTTTAAAAGGCAATTGAATTTTCAACAAAGAAAATGAATTTCCAATCTATAAAGATACATTTTCTGTCCAAGTAGAAGATTGTTCAAGAAAACAGTTGAAATTTTGACCAAAATAATAGTAAACTTCTTGAACAAAATGGAACAAAAATGGTCGAATCTTTATTGAAAAAAGATTCAACTTTCACCAAGTATTTTCAAGCAAACTGTTCAATTTGCGAGCAAAAAAGACATATATTCTGCAAAGCAGTGGCATTTTTTACAGAAACAGTTGAATTTTCAATAAAATAGTTGAATTTTTAACTAAAAGATAAATTTTGAAAATGTAATCAAAAAGTGGAATTTTCAAAAAATAGTTGGATTTTCAACCAAGAAAGATTTTAATTGGAAAGACAAGTTTTAGAAAGAAATGTTGAATTTTCAAAGAAAATGGGTGACTTTTAACAAATTTTTTGAGTTTTCAACCCCATAGTAAAATTTTTAAGTAATAATGTAATCGCCAGGAAGAAACAACTGGAAAAATAAGAAAATAATTACTATGCAAGTGAATTGCTGACAAGAATATTATATCAAGATGGCCGCAAAACTTCATTTTCAAAATTCCCTAATTTTCCCCTAACCAATTTTTCATTTTCTCTGGCCGTTCATATGTATATCTGTCAAATTTACCAAATTTAAAAACGAACATAAGAATTTTTGGAAAATATACATTGAAACCTAATTTTAGGTCAATTAAATTATAAAATATAGTATCTAAGACAGGGCTGATTCACATTGCCTTAGTGAAGCGTCCGGTGAGTCAGTCCGGAACAAAACATGAAAAATCTAATTTTTTTATTTCAACAAAATTTTTCAAGAATTGATTGTAGTACAAAAATAAATATTACTGACCCTCATGCCAGTAAAAAGCCTTCTTTACAGTTATTATATTTAATTCAATTAAAAACGATATCTTTCGAAAAACCAGTAAAGATTTCACCTGACCAAACACCAGAATCTTTATCTTGCAACTTTTGAAATAAAATCTTCCATAATCAAAATAAAGTAATTTCAAATTAAAATTTAAGAAGTTGTTATCATTGACTGTGTCTCTTACAGAAATTCCCTCACTTTTGTCAGATTTTTTTCAAAGTCCCTGACTTTTCTCTAGTTTCCAGGTTTTCCCAGAACTACAGTCATCCTGGTTCTCTCTTTCTTGAAATAACAATTTAACATCTTTGTCTCACCTTGAAGAAACAATTTGTTTAGTTTGGTGCAAGTTGCAGAAACTGCAATCAGAAACTCGTCAGTGTCTCCTCTATTTCCATAGAAAGTCAATTCCTGGAGATTCTCGAAAGTTAATAAATTAGGCGTGGGCTTATCGCATAATATCTTACAAGCATATAACACCACACTATTGAAACCTTTTGCACAAGAATGTAGTGCCCATGACGAAATATTATGAGTGATATTATGAATCGATAATTTCCGAAACTTTTGAAGCTCTGGGCTGACCTATAAACAAACAGGCACAATGTTAATATTGCGAAAGAAATAGAAAATAATTGTGTAATTTCTGGTCTAAAATAACGTCACTCTACACTCAATAATGAAGAAAAGAGTCCATTTATCTTTCCTAAGCTAGAGGTTCCATGACAATTACAAATCATGATTTCCTCAATCGAATTCCTGGGCAAATCTTTCACACATTTGCAAATGTTCGAAGAATCATTATGAAAAAGGTGGAGGACTTTCAGCTTTTTATTTGAAGCAAACAAGGTCGACAAATCATCATCCGAAATATTGCTGTGGAGATCCAATTTGAAATCTTCCAAATCAGACGAGCAATTTGCGAGTACTGATAAAGCCGAGGATCTTATACGATGAAATCCTAAATCAAGAATCTTCATATTCGGACACATTTCCCACATACTTCCAAGGCATCTTTGGCTAATAGAGAGATTCAGAATTTCCGGATCATGCGAAAATTGAGGAAATTTAACTTCTCTTATATAATTTCCGCATCTTGAGAGTACTGTTCGGATGATTTTATCAGTGATTGTTACCTTGGTATTGAAAGCGAAGCCCCAAAGAGATTTTTTAAAATCCAATGTCTGAAATCCTATCCAGCCTGATCGACTAGCCTCTTGCCAAAGTTTGCAAACTGAAAAATAAATGGAATCAAAATAAATCCAATATATCAATGTATGATTTTTATAAATATTCATAAGAAAGACTCTGTTCCCAATCCCGTTCCACACAGCGAATGCAGAATAAATTTCCTAGATTTTTTTAAACAAAAAATCATTAAGTTTCGAAGAATATTTGAACAAAGTAAATCCAAAGAAACACTTGTTTAAGGTTAAATTCTATTTTCCGGGCCGTAAAGATTTACAGCCAGATTAAAAAAAAATTATGATTTTTCTTTCATCCTGAAAATCAAAAATTTCAAAAACATTCCTTGTTGGGCCTACAAAGTTTTAAATCTTCCAGAAGTAGGAGATCTAAATTCTGAAGAAACACTTTCAGAAGGAACAAAATTAAATTCCCAGATCCATAGACACTTATAGCCCGATATAAGAAAAATGGAATTTTTATCCTACCCTGAGATTAAAAACTTTCTAAAATATTCCTTGTTTTAGAAAAATATTAAGACGGTCATGGCCAACCTACGACTTTGAATAAAAAGTATAACGACTGCCACTAGACAGATAAAAATGAAGGTGGGTAAAAATTAATTTTGGATAAAAAAAATTGGATCATTTTGATCTGAAGTGGACAATTTATCAGATTGATATGCAACGGTTTGATATCCCGTGGTTTACTGTGAATCCGTAACTATTTTTCTGATTTCTGATAAGAGACTATAAATGAGTATTATTGTACTGCCAATAAGTCTACTATTTATTATTAACTGTAATTGACAAAACAAAAACATTCGAAGAAAGAGGAACATAATTTGAAATTATAAAATTAGGATTTATAGTGAACATGCCTAAATGTAATACATTATAAATAATAAATATAAATTGTACTTACCCCTTTCAACTTTTATTCGTTCGGAGATAGTTAAATGAGAGAAAATCATGAGCAAGCAGTCAATGTTGAGCGAAATCACGTTTAATGAAGTTTTCGATTTCACCTTTACAGATTTCTTTGCTGCTTTTAATTTTTTTGGAGGCATTGTTAAAGTTTATATTAAAATGGACACCACAGTGCACTTTACTAGATCAGTTACAAAAACGACTAAAGACGAAAACGAAACATTTTAGGACAGAGCTCACGGTCAAAATGAGCAGGGACTATAAGAATGTAAATACAAACAGTTATTATGAAAGGCAATTAAGCCTTAAGCCTAAAGTCACTCAATTCCGTAATCAAGACAATTTCTAAACAATTTTATCTTCGTGGAAATCAATTTTTAAAAATATAATAGGATCTTCACTAACATAAATATAATATAATAAAGATCTTTTAAAATTGTTACTAATCTGATATAATTTATTCTTTCAGTTAAAGGCGGAAATTAATTAAACGCCAGGATGTTTATGCACGCATTTTAAATTTACGTTTTAGTTCGTATAAAATAATCTTTATGCATTTATTGTAATTTATTCTTATCAGATAAAGAAATAATGTAAACCAATTGTTCGTTAATATCAACATTATCATATTAAAGAAAAAAATTTAATATTTGATTTAACATTCTACAAAACTTAAAAAATTTAATTCATACTACGCAAAAATAATTTATACTGGAGGAGAATATTTTTACAGAAAATAACTCATGTAATAATAAACAAAATACTATAGTCTACTTTATAATGTTTCGGAAAATTTCGGAAATTGTTGCAAAATTGCAATCTTTGAAATCTAATATATTTTGATTAAAAATATCTATTTCCGGTGACAAACGCTAATATGAATTAAAATTGTTGGAAAAATGAGAATCTTCTTAGAAATATATATATTTTTTTATATTCAAGATACCAATGACAAAAATCACTAACAAATAATCCAGAATTGTTGAAAGATTCTTTTTGAAAACTAATAGTTTGTTCTAAAAAATACCAATAACTTTCGACAAAAAGCACTAATATAATACAACAGAAAATTGTTTAAAATGGCCTATTTCCTGTAGAAAACGTAAATATAACCTGAAACTGTTCAAATTGCAAATCTTGTTCGATCTATAAATGTTTTTGTTTCAAGATACCAATTTTTGGTTCTGAAAAATTTTAATTTTCGGTTGGAAACGTATATTGCTCAAAAAATTGTAAGATCTGAAATCTAATAATTTTTCAATGAAAATATCTATTTCCTGTGTAAAAATCTAACATAACATAAAATTGTTGATAGTTGGGAAAATTGATTATGTATTTTGTATGAATATTCTAATTTCCGACGAAAAACTAATACAACCTAATTTTTTTCAAATTTTAAGTCTAGATTTTGAATTAACTTTTTTAAAATACTACTCTCTAGCGAAAAGCACTAACCTAAAAAACATGTGTAATATTTTCAATAATTTATTAGATAAGGTTCAAGTTTTATTTTACCCGTGCAAGAGTAATATAAAAAGTGCGAATAATTCTCAATTCACCCAATGTTATCTATGATTTGTCTTATCAATAGAAATTATTTGAAAATTTAATTTTAAACCTTTTAAATTTAACTATATAATAACTTCAAGTAATAAAAAACCAATTTTGTATTTTCACTTATTAGTCGTTAACTAACTTCACTTCGTCCAGTGATAAACACTATTTTGTTAATATCTTCATAAAAAAATAATGTTTTCACTCAGGTAAATGTCCCAGTAATCGTAATGGTCCCAATAATCGTGAAAATTGGGTATAGTTTGTATATATTATTAAAAAATATGTTACAAGTAACATATAATGATAGAATCCGTTTATTCTCAGCAAAAATGCATGGACGTGATGGAAGCTAGAGTAGTATGCCAGGACAGAAAAGTGTGGCGACAAATAGTTTATAAAAACAATGTGAGTAGAGTAAATGACGCCTGAAACAAAGACATGGGATACTAATGGGCCCAAGTGGGGAACCATACATAACAATTTTTTGAGGCTCCTCACTTGGGGTGATCGCTAGAGAGATTGATCAGCAACCTGGGTCGGGTCAGTGTTGCGGAACGAACGTATCATTTAAATCAGTGTTGCGGAACGAACGTATCATTTAAATAAATAACACGATAATTCTAGATCAATCTAAAATATCTATAACTTATACCAATATACCCACCTACACACTACTATCTTCCAACCGAGCAAGTCACGCCTACCCCGAAAGGGAAATAGCTTAATGGTATAATAATGAATAATAATAATCTTATAGAGTCAAATTGCATTTCAGTTAACCCTTTAACGCCGAGAATGCCCCTTTGTGTACACCACTCTTTCTGCAATTATAACTCATGCAATTCAAGGTATAAAAAATTAAGAGACACATATTTTTGAAGCTTAAGATCTCTTCTTTCCGACGGTGGGCATAAAAGTGTGATAAAATGTTGTTATTTATGGGAAAATATTGTTTAAACAACAAAAAACACGATGTTTTCTATTTTTTTTTTTATAAAATCGAGTTTTCCAAATGGTTCCCAGTGTGCAATCTACTTGGAGCCTCAATAACCGGTGGAATAAATGCCTAAGCTTTCAGAATACATGGTTCCGAGATCAATTTTTTATCTTAGTGTGTTCAAAATGGCTCGTTAATGACAAAATTGTTGCGAAGACATTCTTGAATTTTTTTCTCAAAAAGTATTATCTTTTCGAGAAAGTGCAAAAGAAGAAAAAGTTCTTAGAATCACTCAAAGAATACGTGAGAATTTTTCCAGAAAGTTTTAAATTATTTCGTTCGATTTTGCTTTTTGTCAATTTTTGAAAAATTAAAAAATTGCTCCAAAAATTCTTTAAAAAATCCAGATGAATTCTTTGTTGGATTCTAACAACTTTTTGTTCTTGAAAATTTTTGCTATAGGCTCATGGTTCTCCAGAAAAAATTCACAAAAGTCATCATTCTTGATCATGTAAATTTCGATGTACCTGCGCTTTGATGGGTGTTTGAGTCTGCATTGGTGAAAGAAGCTGTGGAAAGAAATGAATTTTCATCAAGGCCTAAGTTGGTGAAAAAACACCGAAAGAAGATACACTGAGCGAAGAATTCCCGAGTGGTTCGGGTTTACACCCCAATAGTTGGGGTGGTTTCTCTTTTTTTTTTGTTTCACACGAAGGATTGGTGCGCTCGCACGATTGAGTCGTGCTGGCACCCCAACCATTCGGGCGGGCGCCCTACCAGTTCGGCCGCTGCTGTTTCGGGTGAGCACCCGAATGGTTGGGGTGCCCGCACGACTCAGTCGTGTGAGCGCACCAATCCTTCGTGTGAAACAGAAAAAAAGAGAAACCACCCCAGCTACTGGGGTGTAAACCCGAACCACTGGGGAATTCTTTGCTCAGTGTATCTTCCTTCGGTGTTTTTTCACCAGCTTAGGCCTTGATGAAAATTCATTTCTTTCCATACCTTCTTTCACCAATGCAGGCTCAAACACTCATTGAAGCGCAGATACATCGAAAATTTACATGATCAAGAATGATGACGTTTGTGAATTTTTTTCTTGAGAACCATGAGTTTATAGCAAAAATTTTCAACAATAAAAAGTTGTTAGAATCAAACAAAGAATTCACCTGGATTTTTTTTTAGAATTTTCGGAGCAATTTTTTAATTTTTCAAAAATTGACAAATTGCAAAATCAAAAAAAATAATTTAAAACTTTCTGGGAAAATTCTCACGTATTCTTTGAGTGATTCCAAGAACTTTTTCTTCTTTCGCACTTTCTCGAAAAGATCATACTTTTTGAGAAAAAAAATCATGAATGTCTTCCCAAAAATTTTGTCATTAACGAGCCATTTTGAACACACTAAGATAAAAAATTGATCTCGGAACCATGTATTATGAAAGCTTAGGCATTTATTCCACCGGTTATTGAGGTTCCAAGTAGATTGCACACTGGGAACCATTCGGAAAACTCGATTTTATAAAAAAAAATTAGAAAAAATCGTGTTTTTTTTGTTTAAACAATATTTTTACATAATTAACAACATTTTATCACATTTTCATGCCCACCGTCGGAAAGAAGAGATCTTAAGCTTCAAAAATATGTGTCTCTCAATTTTTTATACCTTGAATTGCATGAGTTATAATTGCAGAAAGAGTGGTGTACCCAAAGGGGCATTCTCGGCGTTAAAGGGTTAATACAAATTACACAAAAATCAAGAAAATTGGCGTCACGATCATTGGGACAAAGGTCACGATTACTCAAACGTTCACGATATTAGAGAAATAAAGTTTTTTCCAATGCACACTAAAGTTCTCAGAATATTTATTCATTGATATATGCTTTAAACACACAAGATATATAATAACCATTTATTAATTTCATATTTGACGAATATTTTTAAAAGCTTCATGACAAAATACATACTTAATTCACTCAAGTATTAAAATATTCGACAAAAACTTAAATTACATTAAATTACGTTCCACTAAAATTTATTTATAAATAGAGAGTACGAATATGTGACATCCGACAACAATTTGTACGTTATTTACAGAATCTTGTATAAACAATTTTGCATTGATGTATTACTATACCACTAACAATTATATACATATAAGCCGTTTATATCAGAAATGTTATTCTACTTAATTGCAAATCTTTGGACATTATTTAATTGTTTCAATATCAACACGCATTTCAATTCTATAATTTAGAAAAAATTATGGTGAAACGGCCAGCGTTTCAAAATATTTATAAATTTAGACAGGGACTCCTGCAAATGGAAGAATTTCCGTCTTTTCAAGAATCAGCATTCATCTTAGTTTTGGGCCTCGTTTTTGGCGAAAGCAAGATTTTTTTCTGTTTATCTAAAATGATACTAATCTTTCGTTCCCCGAACTTTGCACGATATTGAAAACATAACTGTGTAGTTATAGTGTAACCATTTTGATGATTTCCATTTACTTGAGCTGCTGCCTGCAGCAGTTTCCCATTGAAAGGAGGGTAGGTTCTATTACTCAATTGTGAATCATTGTAAGAATGAATTAGCTGAAATGACCTCAAATCTACAGCTGCTGTTAGAATCATCTGAGCAAGATATTCCTCCACAAGTTTCCTGCAATTTTCAGACCTAAAATACTGAAGAGTGTGCATCTTTGGCAAATCTTTGCCACAAACATCATCCATGTCCGTGATTTCCAAGTGGGACAGATTCAAATTTAAAGCTACCGCCGACAGTCCTCTATCAGTCACGGAACCACAAGCTGAAATATGAAAAAATAAAATTAATCGAAAAAATTAATTTCGAAATTCCCTGAATTTTCCCTGTATAACTTTTTATTTTCCCTGACCATTAATATTCAAAGACCAGCATTTTAACCTCGTAACATTTCCAACAAAAAATCTTCTATGAATGGAATAAATCAATTTCATATTAAAATTTTAATATTTCATATTTATTCGTTTCCACTAGAATAGATGACGTTTCAACCGAACATTTATATTTTTAACAACATAGTTGACTTTTCAACTAATTTTTTGAACTTTTAACCGACAAAGATGAATTTTCAAGAAAATGGTGGAATTTTTCAGTACAAAAAGATTAAACTTCCATTAAAAACAGTTGCTTTCAACCAAATAATTAATTGTTTTTTAAGTCAGTTGAATTTTTAACAAAAAATCTGCTCGATGCTCGGACACATGCCTGTCATATCGGCGCTTCGCGCTCAGATATTTATTTTTTGCACTAAGAATGCTTGAATCAAACTTTTTCAAAAACATCTTTTTCAGATCCCAGGATTTGTATGCACATTCTCATCGTGAGACTTGCGCTACACACTTGATTTTGGAGACATTTTTAAATGTACATTTATTTTCTGAATTACCTGACAATAAAACCTACAGTGCTTCCTTCAGTAATTCTTTCCTATCTCATTTTATTATCCTGAAAATAGCATTCTTGTTTTTCTCTTATGTTTTATGTATAAAACAAAATATTCTAAAAGTCCTTTTTTCAGACTTTTCACGTATTTCGCGTCTTTTGGCGTAATATCGGAATTCTTTATTTTTGCAAATCAATTTCCTTAAAAGATGAGTTCTCTCAAAAGAAGGTTCAAAGAAAACTTGTAGGAATTTTCAAACGCTGGAATCAATCCAAAAACTTTTCTCCGTACTTTGCGTCGTTTGCCTCAAAATTCGGATATTCCATTTTTTACATATTACTTTCAATAAATAAAACCAAAATGACAAGTCCTATCAAAAAATGGTTCAAATAAATTTTAAAGGACTTTTTGAACGTGGAAATTCCTTTTGAATTTTTTTTTATCTCACGCCGTTTGGTAAAAAATTGGAATTTTCGATTTTCTGCGTTCTCAATTTCGTAAATTAACTATTTAACAACTTTAACTCACCTTGAAGGAACAATTTGTTTAGTTTGGTACAAGTTGCAGAAACTGCAATCAGAAACTTGTCACTGTCTCCTCGATTTCCATAAAAAGTCAATTCCTGGAGATTCTCAAAAGCTATTAATTTACGCCTGGGGTTTTTGCATAAAATCGTACAAGAATATAACTCCACATTATTGAAACCTTTAGCACAAGAATGGAGTGCCCATGACGACATATCATGAGTGATATTATGAATGGATAATTTCCGAAATTGTTGAAGCTCTGGGCTGACCTGTTAATAAATAGACACAATGTTAACATTGATAAAGAAATAGAAAATAATTGTGTAATTTCTGGTCTAAAATAACGTTACTCTACACTCAAGAATGAAGAAAAGAGTTCATGTATCTTTCCTGAGGTGGAAGTTCCATGGCAATTACAAATCATGATTTCCTCAATCGAATTCCTGGGCAAATCTTTCACACATTTGCAAATGTTCGAAGAATCATTATGAAAAAAGTGGAGCACTTTCAGCTTTTTATTCGAAATAAACAAGGTCGACAAATCATCATCCGAAATATTGCTGTGGAGATCCAATTTGAAATCTTCCAAATTAGACGAGCAATTTGCGAGTACTGATAGGGTCGACGATCTGATAAAATGAGATCCTAAATCAAGAATCTTCATATTTGGACACATTTCCCACATAGTTCCAAGGCATCTTTGGCTAATAGAGAGCTTCAGAATTTCCGCATCATTCGAAAATTGAGGAAATTTAACTTCTCTTATATAATTTCCGCATCTTGAGAGTACTGCTCGGATGATTTTATCAGTGATTGTTACCTTGGTATTTAAAGCGAAGCCCCAAAGAGATTTTTTAAAATCAAGTGTGTGAAATCCTGTCCAGCCAGATTGACTAGCCTCTTGCCAAAATTTGCAAACTGAAAAATCAATAGAGTGAAAATAAATCTAATTTATGAACGTATAATTTTTATAAATATTTATGAGCAAGACAAACCCGTACAACACAGTAAATGCCAGTTAAATAATTTCACCCTGAAATTGGATCAAAATAATGTGCAACACTTTTGTACAAATTTCAATTTTTTTATTTTATCAGCAAAATAAATTTTCTTTTTTTAAACTAAAAATCATTAGATTTTGACAAATATTCAAACTATTTAAATCTGAAGAAACACTTTTTGAGGTAAAAAAAATTCTTAGTCATAGAGATTTACAGCCCGAAATAGGAAAAATGGAATTTTCTTTCTACTCTACAAATTAAGTTTGGGTCCGCAAAAAGTGGATCATTCTGATCTGAAGTTGATAATTAATCAGAATGATATGCGACGGCTAAATATCCTTTGATTTACTGTAAACTCATAACTATTTTTTTTATTTCTGATAAGAGAGTTCAAACGAGTATTATTTTACGGCCAATAAGTCTACTATTTATCATTAACTATAATACACAAAACGAAAACATTTGAAGAAATAAGTACTGAATTAGCGGTTATAAAATTATGAATTAGAGTAAAATGCCTACATGTAATAAATTATAAATAATCAATAAAATTCATCTTACCTCTTTCCACTTTTATTCTTTCGGAGATGGTTAAATAAGAGAAAATCATGAGCAAGCATTCACTGTTAAGCAAAATCACGTTTGATGTTTTCGATTTCATCTTTCCAGATTTCTCTGCTGCTTTTACTTTTTTTGAAGGCATTTTTGAATTTTATATTAACATGAACACACATGATGAACTTCACTTGATCAGTTACAAAAACAACTAAAGATGAAAACAAAAATTTGAAGACAGAGCTAACGGTCAAAATGAGCAAGGACTAAGAATGTAAACATACACAGTAATTCTGAAAGGCAATTAAGCTTTAAGCCTAAAGTCACTCGATTCCGTAATTCAGACAATTTCCAAACAGTTTTATCTTCGGGAAATCAATTTTCAAAAATAAAATAGGACATTATATATATATATATATATATATATTTATTTATTAGTCTAAATGGAAAATAATACAGATTTTTTGAAATTATTACTATTTATAATTTATATCTATAATATAATTGATGTTTTTAGTTCAGGGAAGAAACAAATTAACCACCTGAATGTGTATGCGCGCATTTTAAATTTACATTTTAGTTCTTGTAGAATAATCTTCATTCATTTATTGTAATTTATTCTTATTACATAAAGAAATAATTTAAACCAATTATTTGTTGCTATTAACATTATTATATTGAAGAAAAAATTTTAATATTTGATTCAATATTCTACTGAACTTAACAAATTTTTATACTTACGGAAAAATAGTTTATACTAAACTGAGACTTTCCAGGAAACAACTCGAGTAATAATAAACAAAATAGTAGTCTACTTTATCACGGTACTAAAGTATCAAATGTATTTGACGGCACTGTATGAGTAAGATAGTAAAGCGTATGGGTTAGTGTTGAGAGCTTGGAAGTCAAACTGTCACGGGTTCGAGTCCCGGTGGAAAAATAAAATGGCTGGTTAAAGAATAATTTTTTAATAACAAATTCCCTCTATGATTTTTTCAGTTTTCGGCAACTTCTGAATCTACCATTTTTTATATAAGGCCAGAATCAAGGTGACCACAAAAATTCCTTTTTAAAATTCTCTGATTTTTCGCTAAGTAAGTGCTAATTTTCCCTAACCACCAAAATGTAAAGACACAAACTCTAATCTTGTAACATTTTAAGATTAAAATATTTTATAAATGGAAGTTCAAGTTTCAAGTTAAGTTTAAATGAATTTGACAATTTTTATATTCATTATTCACAAAGCTGCCACATCCTTATTTTCTTGAAAAAAGTGAACTATGTAAAACAAAAAATGACAAACGGTGACACATTTCTGATCCAAAAAGTGACAAATTCATGGGAATTTGAAATAATTTGATTGAATGCTTAAGAATTCAAGGTGAGTTTAAAAGACTTCAGAATGAATTCAATAAAAACTTTCTCAACAATTCAAAAAAATCGATTGAATTAAGTCAAATGAAGTAAATTCAGATGAATTCAAGCGAGTTCAAAAAACTGAAAAGAATTCCAAACAATTTAGAAGGATTCATAATAAATTAATAAGAATTCAGGGTGAATTCCAAATCGATTGAAATATTAGACAATCTTCTGAAATTCTATGAAATCTGATGATATTTCCTGAAATCCTCGAAAATTCATTATAATACCTTGAAATATTTCAAATCCTGTGAAATATTTTGAAATCCCTTTAAATATTTTGAAGCTCTTGAAAATTCCTTAGTGTTATCACCCTAAAATATTTGAAATGGTTTAAAATCATTTGAAATCCCTCGAAATTTTGTAAAGCTCATGAAAATTTTGTAGAATTAAACAAGAAATAAACCTGTAATCTCCAAAATCGTATGAAATCCGCTCTCGAATCCGCTCAAATTATTCTATGTTAATTTTAAAAAAATGTGACAGTAATCTGTCATAAAATTAATAGTTTTTTTCTTTTGTGTAAGTACCTGCAACTACATATTAGTTTAGAAGTATTGTGGTAGTAGTAGTATAGTAGAATAATTATAAAAATTGTGCAATATTCATGCAGTAAAAGCTGTGACCTATTCTTTCATTATGAATTGCGCATTTCAGCAAGAGTCACTGTTTCTTCTTCTGAACTTTTCTTCTTCATGCGAGTAACCTTTGAGCAACAATTGTTTGAACAGCAACAATGTTTGTTTCGATATGTATACGAACGGGTCTCATAAGACACATAACTCAATTTTGAAAGACTGATTTACGAGCCGTCCGTGCGTTATGAAGCTTTCGATACAGGGACAATGGACCCAAGTCCCGCAAGCATAATGCACGCGCGGATGTGCTCAGAAGACAAAAAAATCGTGAGTGTGCAGTACCAACACGAAATATTAGTTTTTTTTAATGATAAATTGTCAGGTTTATTTGCACATTTATACTCATTATATCAGCTCTCTGGATTTAAATCATTACAAACCTAATAATTGAAATAGTGCAAAATAGTTGAATCCTCAATCAAATAGATGAATTTTCAACAAAAGAGTTAAGTTTTCTAATTGAAAAGTCGAATCTTCCTAAAAACAGCTGCCTTTTAAATCAGAAAAGAAGAATTTTCAACAAGATCAAATTTTGCACCCAAATAATTTAATTTTCAACTAGAAACATGAATTTTAAACAATAATGTTAATTTCCACCCGAATAGTCCAATTTTCTACCAAATTGTTAAATTTTCAAACCAAAAAGACAAATTTTCTACAAAAAACTTAAATCACGATCAACTAGTTGAATTTTCAATTAAAACGGAAAATCATTAGCCAACAACAAAAATGAATGTTTTACAAAGTATTTCAACCTAACCAAGCAATCAATAAATTTTTACCCGAAAAAAATTAATTCCCAACGAAGTTTGTAATAGTTAATATTTCAACCCAACAAGATGATAATTTTAAATCAAGAACATTTGAATTCAACAAAAAAGTTAGAATTTTCAACAAAAAATTTGAATCCTCAATCAAAACAAATTCATTTTCAACCAAGCAGTTGCATGTTTTTTGAACAAAATACATGAATTTTCAACCAGAAAAGGCCAATTTTTACCTAAAAATATGAATATACATCCAAAAATGGATTAGTTACATTTTTACTGAAAAAGACAAATTATCAACAAACTACATGAAGTTTCAACCAGTCACTTGAATTTTCAACTGAAAAAGGTTATTTTTCAACCAAATAGTTCAATTTTTAATAAATTTTCAACAAAAAATGGAATATTAAAATTTTCAGTTAAAAAAAAAATCGATTGTAGACCAAAAATAAACAAAGTTTCAACAAAGTTATTGCATTTTCAAACAAAAAAAAATTCATTTTCAACCAAATAGTAGAATTTTCCAACAAACCAAATGAATTACGAACCCAAAATATTTTCTATGTTTTCAACCAAAAAATTAGCTTTCAACCAATAAGATGAAAGGGAAATTTCTTGAATACAGGCACAAAAAAAAGAATTTTTGAAAAAAGGGGAAAAGAGAAGAATAGGAAAAATAGTGTGAAGTCTGAAATATTAAAGTAATTTTCAAACTTATTAAGTTATGATTTAACTGTACCGTTTTAGGGTCATTTTTCGCAAAATTCGCAAATTTTGTTCAAATTTATCATCAGAACTCATTCTAAATATGTTCCAAAAATTAAAAAATGTATACAGAATTTAATTAAAAGTATTCTCATACTAGTATCATATAGTTTTAACCCATTATTCATCGTTCGATTGACAGTTATCTAAAATTTCATTTATATTTCGTATTGTGGCTATTTATCATATTCATGGATAAGTGTCTAAGAACTGCCCTCTTCAACGAAAAAGGTATAGATCTCGAAACCGTCAAAGTACGTGGGTTGGCTTTCGCAGATGACAAGATTGTTATGGCAGAATCAGTCGAAGACTTGCAAAGAATGTTGAATAAACTTAACACAAGCATGAAGAACATGGACCTCAAAATTAACGTGAATAAAACGAAAGTCATGGTTTTTGAGGGAAAAAGTGAGAAAACAATATGCAACATTGTCCTAAATGATGTGAGATTAGAACAAGTTGACAAGTACGTATATCTAGGTAGTCTATTCACTAACGACGGAAAAATAGATGGGGAATTAGATAGGCGCATAAATAAGGGTAAGCAGGTTATCGGTAGAGCAGGATCCATCCTCACGAATAAAAACATATCAAAAAAAGCTAAAATGGCCATACATAATTCCATATTCGTACATACTGTACTATACGGTAGCGAGGCATGGACCTGTCAAGAAAAGGACAGGAGAAAAATCAACGCGATCGGCATGAAACCTCTGCGCATAATATGCGGAAAAACACTGATGGACAAAGTCCGAAACGAGATAATCCTCAAAGAATGTGGTACAGGAGACACGCTAGTTGACATATGGGAAAGAAATCAGTTAAGATGGTTCGGACATCTTGAAAGAATGAAAGATGAACGACTGACGAAGCAAGTATATAAAGGTAAAGTAAATGGCAGAATGCCCAGAGGTAGACCGCCGAAAGAATGGTTAGAATCTGTAAATGAGACATTGATCCGAAGAGACATAAGAAGTCATAGGAACAGAAGAGCTTGTATGAAGAAATGCATGGACGTAAATGAAGCTAGAGTAGTATGCCAGGACAGAAATGTGTGGCGACAAATAGTTTATAAGCAGAGTGACAATAGAGTGAATGATGCCTGAAACAAAGACCTTGGATACTAATGGGCCCAAGTGAGGCTCCTCACTTGGGGTGATCGCTAGAGAGATTGATCAGCAACCTGGGTCGGAGCAGTGTTGCAGAGTGAACGTGTTATTTGAATAAATAACACGAAAACTCCAGATCAATCTAAAATATCTATACCATAACACATATACCTATATACCTATCTACCTTATACCATATAACGACCTACTTTACACCTATATACCTATCCCAATATTTTCCAACCGAGTAAGTCACGCCTACCCCGAAAGGGAAATGGCTTAATGGTATAATAATAATAATAATAATAATAATAGGAGGAGGGTCAGCTTCAGTGTCACATGGCATTTTGAGTGGGGGTTCACCGAAATGCTAAAAATTATCACAAGAGTTATGATTCAACTCTCTCAACCTGGACCAGTGCAATTTTCATTAATTGAATCAGTATTTTGAATTGGCACTGGTGTAACAGTAACTTTTCGATTTTGGCTGGGTGAACCAGTAAGTTACTAAACTGGACCAGTTACTTAAATATACCAGTGACGCCAAATAATACATTCAACCAGTGATCATACCAGGGATATAGTTTGAAATATTCGTCCTGGCTGCAATAAGCAGGGGATATAATGTCTTTCCCTAGAAAGTGGAAAGGCTCCTTGCCACTTGGATTTGACTTTGAGCGACGCGACGCGTTGACGGAATGACGGGCCTTCATACAGTTGAGCGAACTATATTATATCCTAATATATTGCAGTCTGGCCCTCAATTATTGTTGTAAGAGTAAAGTGCTGTTTTTGAAAGATAGTTTTGTAAATATTAGTACTAACCAGCATACGGACTACGCGTACGACTGACTACTGGTACTGAGTAACCAGTGAACTTCACAGATTAAACCAGCGATAGAATTCCACTGAGTGAACCAGTGAAATCACTCTGATTGCCAGTGACACATTTCTGGCTGTTTCAACCAGTGAGATTTTACTGGTTCATTTTAGGAGAGAAAAATCAATAAAAATAGATTCACATCATGTTTGGACGCTCCCTTACAGAATTTGGAAGTTTTAAGATTTGGGCTGTTTGCAAAGGGCACACATACCTGAGCATCTGCAGAAGGGTGGTGGTAATTAAAGTCGCGGTGTACATATTATTGCTGATAATCGCCAACACGATCTCTTTCCCTCTCGAGTTAACCGGACGAGAAGATATATCACGCGTGGCAGTACGAGGCTATGTTTGCGAACAACAACTCGAAGAAGAGTTTCGAAGCGATGCGCTTCTCCGTTTCTAATTTTTTCGCTCCTCGACCTCCAGGTTGTGCATCAGTGTGTGCGAGGGACCGTATCATCGACTCGATTTTTTCCCAACTTTACACACGCGATACCTCCGCCACTGAAGAATCTCTCCGTAAATCATCGATAGCGTAATAGGAAACTGTACACATTACCCGTTATGCAATTTCTCTCGCAAAAGTACCCCCTCCCACGCACCCTTTCTCCTTTTCACGTATGCATTTTTTCTAAATTGACACGCTCGTAAACCGATCTTCTTCTCAATTAACCTTCGCGAGAGAAGATCTTAATTAACCTTCAATTCATTTTTCCGCTCATGGCTTTATTAGTTTTATTACAAATATGCTTTATTGCACTTGATAACATACAAATACCGTACCTTTATTTCCTTTCAACAGAGAATGATAATTATCAATTGGGGACCGTTCAAACATTACGTCACGCTATTGTAAAAACTTTTTCCAGCCCTCTCTTCCTTCGTCACAGATCATAACAAAAAGCTTCAATCCCTCAGGATGATGTCTTAAATACTCCCGCCCCCCCCCCATTTTATTTCAAAATGTTTACTTGGATTTCATTTGATAAACACCTAAAGTTAAACACAAAACATACAAATATAATGTTTTAATATAATTCACAGCCCAAAATGCTGGTTCTCATACTAGAGGAAAAAGGGTGACTTTTCATGAAAATAGGGGAATATTGCTTTCAAATAAAATTAATGAATAGGTATCATATTGAATTCAATATGAAACTCTTAAAGTTTCAAATCGAAATATATTGCACTTCCAACGAAATAGTTGAATTTTCGAACAAAAAAAAGTTAATTTTGTGCCAAAAGAGATGAATTTGCAGCTAAATAGTTGAGTTTTCAAGCTTCAAGTCACATATTTTAGAAAGAAGTTTACTATTATAACCGGAATGATACATTTCCAACTAAAAAAGATGATTTTTAAACCAAAAAGTTGAATTTTCAACGAACAAACAAACAAGTTATTTTAGACCAAAAAGTTGCATTTACAATCAAAACGTTAACTCTTAAGCATAAGAGACAATATTTCAACAAAATAATTGAATTTCCAAATAACTGGTCAAACTTAAAAAAAAAAAAATTGAACTTCAACCACAAACAGTTTCATTTTTAACCAAGAAATTGATTCTTCAAGCCAAAAAGACTAATTTTTTAAGCCGATGAATTTTCAACCAAGAATCGTCAATTTTTAACAAAAAAAACATCCAAAAGAACGAATTTCTAATCGAAAAAGACGAATTTTCAACAAAACTGTTAAATTTCGAAGGAAAAGGACTTTTTCAAAAAATAGTTAAATTAAGAAAAAATTAACTTGTATTTACAACCCAATATTTAAACTTAAACTAAAGAATTCAATTTTAAACCAGATGGTTGAATTTTTAAACTGCAAAAATGAAATTTCAACCGAATGGTCAATATCCTAAACAAAAAAAATTTAATTTAACAAAAAGCGGTTGCAGTTTTAACTAAAATGATCAATCTTAAACAAAAAATATGAATTTGTAACAGAAGAGTTGAACTTTCTACCCAAAAAGATTTGTCAGTCAAGACAGCGAAAAAATTTCAAACAATTTGTTGAATTTTCAGGCCAAAAGGTTGAATTTTCTACAAAGCAGTTGAATTTTTAAGCCAAATATATGAATTTTCAACCGAAAAGTTAATTTTCAACCAAATAGTTGAATTTACTATAAAAATCATACAACTTCCAACTCAGACAGATGAATTTTCAACCAAACTGTCGAATTTTCAAGGCAAAAGACGAATGTTCTACCAAACAGTTGAATTTTTAACCAAATAGTATGAATTTTAAACTAAAAAACGATCAAGTTTCACCTAAAAATGCAATAGGTAAATTTGCAGTTCAAAGCATTGATTTTGAAGTGAAAAAAAAACTTTTCAAGTTTTTAACAAAGTAATTCAACTTTTATTCAAGTAGTTAAATTTTTAATCAATACGATTCATTTTTCACTAAAAAAGAGGAATTTACAACAAGATACATATATTTTCAACCAAATAATTTAATTTTCAACTAAAAACGATCAATTTTCAGTCAATAATGGAATAGTTAAATATTCAGTTAACAAAATGAATTCTCAACTAATAAATAAAAATTTTTTTTATACTTTCAATCATGCAGTTGAATTTTCAAACGAAAAAATGGTATTGTCAATGAAAACTTTGATAATTGAATTTTAAATTAAAACCGTTCATTTTTAAATTTGAACAAAAACAAATTTCCAACAAAATTCTAAAATCTTCAATAGTTGGCCCTTCTTATTCGGTTCTGTTCATTCAGTTTTCATTCAAGCGAAATAACTAGAAAATAAGGAAATTTCTTGAAAGCAGGGGGAAAGCAGAGAATGGAGGAAAGAGTCTGAAGTCTGCATTGGATGCTTTACTTGTAAAATAAAATCAGTAGTGTAAATTTTTTCAAGCATTTGAGAAAATTTTCATTTAATCCAATTATCTTTGATTTATGAAATAAAATTTTATTTTAATCAAAAGTTAATGAACTTGAAAAAGTTTATATTTTGAAAATATAATATAGAAATTTAAATTTTCTATTAACTTAAACTTAATTTTAAATTTAAAGTTTAATAGTTTAATGAAATCTTTGAACTGCAAATTTAAAATTTTAAATAAATGATTTATTTTTATATTTTCCATGTGTGATGTCATATTCTAAGGTTAATTCGAGAATCTGTAAAGCTGCCATCATGAGAGAAAATTGTTGTAGATGTCTTCCTTGCTGTCGTATCCTTGAGTATAAAAGAAATAAATTCGAGTCCGTTCAGTTCGAAATTTATCATGTACTGATTTTTTTTTAGTGTGGAAGTTTTTACTTATATTTATCAATGACAGGGGGACAGGAATGCTGACTGTTATTAATTAATTTGTTGCAGTAGATTGTCGACCATCCTTTCTGAAAGTGTAATAACATCCAGTTAAGAATAGCTAAGTGATCACCAGAAGCTAAAATCAACCACTCGTCGGACAGGATCAGACCAAAAAAAAGTTTCTCGCATAAACCTTAATGTAATTAATCAATTGAAAAATGTCTCTGAGAAACATTTATGTGTAATTGAGCCCAGACGAGACTAAGGCAAAAGGAAAATCAAAATTGATATTCACCTTCAGCTTGTAGCACATGCTGCTTATCAAACGTTATTTTAATATATATATACGTTTTTAATCTTTGAAAAACGAAAGTTATTTTCGCAAAAACAAGATCTTGGTAACTTGCTTTGCAACTTTGTCTCAATATTAATTGAATATTAAAGTCAAGTCTTATTAGTTGAATAACATAACTTAATTTACTGTGGAAAGTATCGCATATTCTGATTTCCAGGTTTAATATCAAAGGTGTTCAACATTTTTCAGTGTGACCGAAAAACTTAATTTTCAAAATTCCCTGACTTTTCCCTCACCAATTTTTTTATTTTTCCTGACCATTAATATTCAAGGACCAGCATTTACATCTTGTGAAAGTTTTCACATATAATTTTTTCTAAATGGAATAAAACGATGAAATTTCAGAGTAAAATTTACAAATTCCAGATTTATGTATTTATTCAATCAAAAAAGATGATTCTTCTACCACAAAAGATGAATTTTTCTTCCAAAAGGACAAATTTTCAAATAAAACCATTGAATTATTGATAAAAAGATTACTTTTTAACAGAACATTTCAACATTCAACAAATCAACTGAAATTTCAATGAAATAGTTTAATTTTTAATCAAATTGTTGAATTTGTCACCTACGAAAATGAATTTTCAACAAAAGAAGATAATGGTTGATATGCCAATAAAAAAAACTAATTTTCAAACCAAGAGTGAAATTTTTAACTAAAGAGTAACTTTCAACAAAATACATGCATTTCCGAACAAATAGTTGAATTTTGAAGTAAAAAAAATCAATTTTCAACCAAAAATAGAAAAGTTAAATAATCATCAAAAGAGAAAAAATCAGCACAAAAAAAAAGAATTTTCGAGGAAATAGTCCAATTTTTAACCAAAGAGATGAATTTTTCACTAAAATGATGAATAATTCAATCAACAAGACGAATTTTCAACAAAACAATTAAATTTTCAACCAAAGAGATGAATTTCCTAATTGTCGAATATCTAAGGCAAAAAAAGAATTTTCTATAAAACTGTTAAATATTCAAACCTTGAATATGAATTTGCAACAAAAATTTTAATTTTTAACCAGATAGTTACGTTTTTATCTGAAAAAAAGGAAATTGCAAACCAAGAAAATAAATTCTCTCAAATAAGAAAGATCAATTTTCAACAAAAAATTAAAAATCACATTTTCAGTTTGAAATGTTAATTTTGAAAAACAACAAGAAAGCAGATTTGCACAGAAAAGTTCAATTCTTAACCAAAGAAATGACCCTGAATCTCACCCTCTAACTAAAAATATAATTTTTAACAAAGTGTGATTCAACTTTTACCGAAGCAGTTGAATTTTCAATTTTCAATTATCCCCAAGTGAGGAGTCCCACAAAATTGTTATGTATAGTTCCTCACTTGGGCCCATTAGTATCCAAGGTCTTTCTTTCAGGCATCATTCACTCTATTGTCACTCTGTTTACAAACTATTTGTCGCCACAGTTTTCTTTCCTGGCATACTACTCTAGCTGCCTTCACGTCCATGCATTTTTTGATGCAAGCTCTTGTATTTCTATGGCTTCGTATGTCTCTTCGGATTAGTGTCTCATTCACAGATTCTAACCATTCTTTCGGCGGTCTACCTCTGGGCATTCTGCAATTTACTTTATCTCCTATATATCTCATCTATATCTCGTCTATACAACTAAGTTGCTAGTGGTTTACCCTTTTCTTGAAAAAAGAGACATTCCATTTTCACATTTTTATCATTTCCTGTGAATTTGACAGATAAGGATAAATGAACACAAGTGTACGAGATTGGAAATCTTACCTCAACTGAGAAATTATGAAGGCTGCTCGTGAGCTTCGACTAATAACGGTCTCTTGGTGAGTGTGAAATAATTACTGTGAATGGCATCCAAACCAGTTTCTCTTGTGTGATTAGCATAAGTGATCGCAATGATCAATGGGTTCAGGGTCTTCATAAGACGTGACTCTTTGACGTCCTTTTTCGTACAACGTACAATACTGAGAACACCACTGCCTAGGCCCTAGGCCATAGGCAGTTTTGCATCTAGGGCCTAGGCCCTAGATGCATTTGCAGGTACTCGCAGGTCGTTTACACTCCCCTTATGTTTTATGCACTACTTTTATAGGTAGATACCTGCACTCTGATACAAGGCTAGCAAATTTACGATCCAGAAATGCCGTACACTTCCAGGATAATTCTGCAATTTCTAGGGCAGAGGACAATTCTGCACCAGCTACCTATGAAATCACGCAGCCAAACTGCTTCCGTTCATCCTGGTCAGCAAGAGTCCTTTGTGCCTAAGGAACCCTTAAGTGCGGAATATAAAAAATTTTCAGTTCAGCAGCTTGTATATGTGAAATGGAACATTTATTCTTTAATTTTCAACTTTCTTGAGGCAAGAACCAAATGCTAAATTGAAAATTTGCTGTAAACTGAGAATCCCATTTCAGTATCTCTCATTCACGTCATTCAGAGAATTGATACCGTGGTGGAACTAAGAAAATTAAATTTCTATCAAAGAAGATAAATTTTCCACAAACAGTGGAATAGTTAAATTTTCGGTTAAACAGGTGAATTTTAGACTGAAATACTGAAACTTCGAGCAAAAAAATTAATTTTTAACCGAATAGTTGAATTTTCCACCAAAAAGATGAATCTTCTAACAAAAAAGTCGAATTTCCAACAAAATATCTGAATTTTCAACTAAGAAGACTAAATTTCTATCTAGAAAGATAAATTTTGCACACAAAAATAGAATAGTTCGATTTTCAGTTAAAATAGTGTACTTTCAATTATATACAACTAATTTTCAATCAAGGAAATGCATTTTCAATCAAAAAGATGAATAAGTTACCAAAAAAAATATTCTTCCACAAAGGATGAATTTACAACAAATTACGTACAAGAATTCTCAACCAATTACTTGAACTTTCAAGTTAAGAAGATACATTTTCAACCAAACATGGAATAGTTAAATTTTCAGTCAACAAATTTATTTTCAAACCAAAGATAAAATAATAATTATCAATAAGATAGAATCCTCAAACAAAACAAATTGATTAATTTCTACAATGGTCAATTTTAAATTATTCTATTTTTAGCTTTGCAATTTCGAAGGTTGCAATACAAAATTATTAAACTTATATAAGTCCAAAAACTGATTAACTCTGATGGCTTACAATTAGAATTTAAAATGATTCAAGTTCATGATTATCAATATTTATTTCACTCTCGTTATAGATTGGCTCTTATGTATATTGTATACATAAGTGATTGCATCACATAACTATAGTCTGTGATGCAATCGCTGTCAAACGTTTGAGAAGGAGAAGACAGGCGATTTCGTCGAGATATATCTTGCGCAGCAATATAATTAGTTATTACTCTTTAAGGCATTAATGAAGATCAATCATTATAATTCCTGATGTGTCGATTGAAAGTCGAAGATGATAGTCATTCTTCCAGGTTGAAAGAAAAACTAAATCATGTGATAATTCCTTGAAAGTGTAAAGATTAATTTACAATAAGGCGCATTAATATTCTCTAAATTCTTCGTTCTCTAACGTTTATTTTTCCGAAATTCGTTTGACCGCGTTGCAATGGTCCCTAATTTACAGTTTTCCGAATTGCAGTTAGACCTTGTTCCAATATTTCCATATAAACACTAGCCTAATATCTATTTTTCTGCATTAGCATTTGATCTAATGTTTATTTTTCCGAATTAGCAATTGAATTAATTTCTAATTTTTCAAATTATCATTTGACCTTGTTATTATTTTTCAGTATTACCAATTGCCTTAATTTATATTTTTCTGAATTACTGTTAGAGATAATTCTGATTTTTCTAAATCATTAATTAACCTTAAATATTTTCTCCCGAAAAAGACTATTCAGGGTCATTTTTATTTTTTGGAATTACCAATTGCTTTAAGTCCTAGTTTTCTGCCTAACCTAATTCTTTCTGTATTATCAATTGCCATGATTTATATTTTTCTCAATTACTGTTAGACCCAATTCTAATTTTTCCGAATTACTATTCAGCTAACTTTTTTTTCGAATTACAATTTGACCTAATTTTAATTTTTCCGAATTACCAATTTCCTTAATTTCTAGTTTTCCGAAATACCGTTTGACCTCATTTTTATCCACGGAATTATTCATAAGCTTGTTTTATACATTTTTGAATTACCATGACATTATTAGGTAATATGCAAATTATGACAAGAGGAAGTTATGGCAAATGATAATTAAGTCAAATAATAAATCGGAAAATTTAAAATTTGAGCAAAAGATAATTCTAAATAATGAAAATTATGAATAAAATTAGTTCGGAATAATAAGAATTCGGACACATTTTATCTTTGAAAAAAGTTAATATGAGGTAATTTTTTTCGCTTTTTCACAATAAATTGCAAGAAGGAATTTAAATTAGGTATTGATGCTTCAAATACATCATCTGTATCTGACTCTCTCTTATGCTACTCAGCACAAATATACATTTAATTCAATGAAAAACTACTATTCATTATGCCTTGAAGTGTGAGCGACTTTACCCCATAATGTGGGACTAAGTCGCTCACTCGTAAAAAGATGTGATTGGAAGGTATTTCTCAACTAATAAATGTAGTGATTACCAACAGAAACAATTTTCCAATTATAAGAAAATACTATGAGCCGCGTTCCACTGCAAAAACGAAAATTTTTATAAAAAACATTCCAAAAAAAATTCAAAATAAATTTCAATATTTTTGGAAAAGGGAACAATCTCTAATCTTGAAATATGTTATGAAGAGAAAGCGCTAATTAATTATGAAAGATAAAGTTACTGGTGATTCGATTTTCCCCAAATGCACCACTTGGCCCCATTTTACGGTATAAGCATAAGAGATTCTTAATTTCTCAAACCCTAGATTTTTCTAATCAATTCATTACATTCCCATCATCCGAAAGAAGAAATTTTCACCAGTTCTCACAAAACTTACACAACATCTCTCCAAGAAATCCGATGTAAATCAAGCGCTAGATCGAAATAATAATGAGATAAGAATAACACCTACGGCGCAATATTTGACGTTTAACCCACATCGCGCCATTAATCATGTACTCGTCGCTTTATGCCTTTATGGTGTAGGAAGAATATGCTATACTTGAGCAACAAATCAAGAACTTTTGGTACTGATAGGAGAAAGTCATGAGTACAGCTTGGCGATGTGTAAATATTATTTAGAGACAAGGATATGCGCATGCTTGTAAGACAAGTGGGGCTATGGATAGGACAGAACGAGGGTGAAACAACTCTGGTAATCAGCCGGACCGCTCGATTACCCAAACTGGTAATCAGACTTGATTCGTGACATTCAAGTAATCCAGTGTGATCCTAACTAATCCACTTATAATCCGTTGCAATACACTTGTAATTCACGCAATATATTGTTAACTCTAGGTAATCCACATGTAACCGAATGTAACCCATTTGTAATCCTAGACAATCCACTTATAATTTGAATTAATCCACTTGTTATCCACTGTAATCTATTTGTAATCCTTGATAATCTAGTTTATCCACTTGTAATCCTAAGTAATACACTTGTAATCCTAATAAATCTGCTTGTAATATAGTTTAATCTTAGACAATCCATGTGTAATACATAAAATCCTAAGTAATCCCTTTCTAATCCATTGCCAACCCACGGTATTGAACTCATAATCCGCAGAAATCCAGGTAATCCCCTTGTAACCCTAAGTGATTCAAGGTTATCAACTTATAAACCTAGGTTATCCCCTTCAAATCCTGGGTAGTCCACTTGTAATCCTAGACAATATATATGTAATTTTAGGTAATCGATTTGTAATTCTAGATATTTGATTTATTATCCCGGATAATCGATTCGTTATCCTAGATAATTGATTTGTAATCATAGATAATCGATTTTCAATTCTACATAATCGACTTCTAATCCTAAGTAATCCACTTGTAATCTGTAGTAATTCCCTTGTTAACCAGGTTATCCAGGTTATCCCGAGTAATTCGAGTAATATAGTGTAAAATTAGCTAATCCACCTGTAACCCTAGGTATTCCACTTGTAATTCACATATAATCCTGGCAATCCAATTTTAATCCTCGATAATCCACTTGTAATCCGCGGCAATCTCCTTGTAATCAGCACTGATTCTCTTGTACTCCAAGTAATACAGGGTAATTCAAGTAGTATAGTATAATCTTAGACAATTCACTTGTTATCAGATAATTCTCTTGTATCCCCCCTCCTCTGGATCGGATTCTTAGAAGCTGTTTCTCCCTCGGGACAAAAAGATATCCATGGTGATCTTCTTCACTATGACTATGGGAATCCGGTGACCACTGTCCATGATTGTCTATGTTTGGTCGCCAATGGGAAAGCAAACAACGCGACCTTTCTTCCTTCCAGCATACCGTTGCTCTCGAGAACGTATTATCATCAATGCCAGTCTGTGCATCACGTTTGTCTGTCCATCCTGTCTGTCTATCTATCGGAATACGCAAATGTTTGCCGGCAAGCTCGGCACAAAGTTTCACCTCGCATCCCTAACGGAACTTCCACGTTCCACGATAAATCTTGGCTAAGAGGTCACTCACTCTTGATAATCACTCCTCGGCAAAGACTTATTCGAGCTCGCGGTTTTCCCGCTTAATCGCCGGACGAAAACCAACGTCAGCGGTTTCTTTGCGGCGAAGGCAAGAATCTCTTTTGAACACCGCATGTGGGTGAATGCAAAAGTTTGCAAACGCGAGTGGTATGTGCGTTGAGTACATTCTAAGATGGGTGAAAAAACCGGTGCGAAATAAAACAATTTTTTAGAAAACACCTTAGGGAACGTCCATTAATCATGTAAGGATTATTTTGGAAATTTTGGATCCCTCCACTCCCCTATTTTAAGGATTCGTTAGAGATACGTGACCCTCTCCCCCTCACCCCATTCTTGTGAGATAAGATTTTACATTTTTGACTCAATATATGAAGAAGATATCAATTATTTGTAGAGTAAACGAGATTTCAAGAGACTTTTAGGCACTTCAAAGACTACAAAGTATTTCAAAGAATTACCAAATTTTTACGGAATTTAACGCGATTTGCGAAATTTTTTATGGATTTTATAGGATTTCAAGAGTTTAAAGGAATAACTAGGTACAATTGACCCGCCGGGTACAATAACCAGCCCGACGCTAGAAAACGCATCAAAGTATTGTCCGATCGTCTCAAAAAAAGGAAGTTTTCAAAATCAAAAAATCAATTTTTTGAAAATATAGAATTGTAGAGAATACGGAAATAAAATTTTTTCCTGTTAGCATTTTTTTGCTAAATGTTTATTTTTAATAATAAAAACGAAATATTCAAAACAAATTCTCCCTGATTTACTTAAGTTTTGAAACTTGAATCGTTCTAACTCGGCCGAATATTATTGAAATGGGTTCATATTTACAGGACGTGTTCAAATTACTCTAACTATGCCTTCCAAATCATGAAAAAGTTAACGATCGCTCATTGTTTGATCATTTTTAATTGCAAAATGAGGTCAATCGATAATTGTGTTCTCTTGGTTTCGCCGGTAAGAAGTATCTAGGTAACTTCGACTCTTAAAAAACTTCCAGTGAGCGATTTGTTCAGCAATTTTGAATTAAGTTTTTTGGAAAATCTCATATCGATTCGTTAAAAATTTACTGAGATATTCAGATTTGGAAAAAGCACTCGACGTCTGCCCGCGCTGTTAGCTAAAGCGTCGCGACGACTGCTCTGTCAGGCAGCGTTCTCGAAGTTCAGCAATGAACTCAAACGAAAATGGAAAGATTTGTAAGTATATTGAATGACCACTAAATGACCTCCAGCATATGTCATCCTAGAAGCAGACAAAACAATAAATTTCGCTCTAAAATAAAATAGAGAATTGTAGTTTTCACTAAAAAGTGTTCACCTCGCGCCACATATATTTTATTACAGTTGAAGTAATAATTAAAATTAAGTTTCCAAATTTAATTGTCACATTTTTGTTCTTTTTTCACATTTCGATTGAATTTAAATCAAGTCCAATTTTATGTGTGTATCACTGTGTATAGTAAAAACTTTCTGAATAATTCAGGAGATTTGCTGTAAATTGAGATACACAGATCTCTAATGTAATATACATTTAAAAAATTAACATTTTCAATCTGGATTTCTGGTCAGGAGTGAACGCTACTGCGAAACAGATCTATGTGTCGTTCTTCCACAATGCCCCTATAAGTGTGAAAAATAATCTACTAATTGAAAATAAAAATTTGCAATTCATATCTGAAAATATAAAGGGCTTCGGAAAAAACTTTCTCTAAAGAATGAGTTTTCCAAAAATACAGTATTTTTTATAGTTGATAGAACTAACTCAAAATTAATAGGTTTGAGTATGAATGAAATTAACTAATTTCTCTCTTACCTTCTTCCAAAATATGAACAAAAAATCGAAACTGAACTTCAAGAACGCTGCCTGGCAGAGCAGTCCTCGCGACGCATTAGCTAACAGCGCGGGCAGACGTCGAGTGCTTTTTCCAAATCTGAATATCTCAGTAAATTTTCAACGAATCGATATGGGATTTCCCAAAAAACTTCATTAAAAATTGCTGAAAAAATAACTCACTGGAAGTTGTTTGCAAGTCGAAGTTACTTGAATACTTTTTACCGGCGAAACCAAGAAAACACAATTATCGATTCACCTCATTTTGCAATTAAACATTATCAAACAATAAGTGATTGTTAAGTTTTTCATAATTTCCTTATTCTTTACATTTCCACATATTCAAAAAAAAGATTTTTTGATTTTTAACATTTTCGTTTTCGGAGACGCTCGAACAATAATTTTACACGTTTTCGAGCGTCGGGCTGGTTATTGCATCCGACGGCTAAATTTCGGAAAGACTTTTAAGATTTCCCAGGGATTTTACAAGATTCTAAGAGATTTCAAGGATTTTTTCCATATGTCAAGAGATTTAAAGAGGTAACCAAGGATTTTCAGGGATTTTAAGGAAATAATAATGATTTCGGCGGATTGCAAAAGATTTTTAGGGATCTCGAGGAATTTGAGTATTTAAGAAAATACCACGGAATATTAAAGAATTTTCAGGGGTTTCCTCAGTTTTCAAAGGATTTCCAGGGATTTCGAACGATTTCAGGAGGCACCGAAGTATTTTAACGAATTATGAAGGATGTCAGGGGATTTTGAAGATTTTACAGGATTTCAAGGATTTAGACAATATTTCAAAATGTTTCACGGTATTTCAAAAGAATTGCAAAGATTACAACGGATTTTAATTGATTTCAAGAGAAATAAAGGCGTTTGGATACATTTGAAAGATTTTTAAAATATTGTAAAGGATTTCAAGAAATTCAGAAAGATTCCCACGGATTTTCAGGGCTTTAAGAGATTTTAAGGAATTTATATAGATTTTAGGGAATTCAAAAAGATTTTACGGGACCTTAAAAATGTAAAGGAATTTCCAAAGTTTTTACAGGATTTACAGAGATTTTCAGAAGTCTCAATCGTTTATAAAGAATTTGGTGAGATCCTGTACAATACCCATTACCCATGGAATTTAAAAGATTTCAAAGAAATTTCAAATTATTTTAATAATTTAAAGGGATTTACAAAATTTCCAAAAGAATTTACGGGAATTCAAAGTATTTCAAAAGATCTCAATAGACACCGAAGTATTTTGACGCATTTTTAATGATATCAGAAGATTTTAATATGATTTCGAAGATTCCAAGGGATTTCAAGGACTTCAACCAAATTCATATCCATGAAATTGAGAGGACTTCAAGGAATTCCCGCATGATTTTAAAAATGTTAAGGGATTTACAAAATTTTCAAAAGAATTCACGGTAATACGAAGGATTGCACAGATTTCCAGGCATTCCATAAGATGTTATGAAAGGTGTAAATCCGACTTGTAAAATGGCAAACTCGTCGACTCTATATTTATTGAACTAAAAAAGAAACAAAACAAACAATAGAACAATAATATATAATCGTATGGAAAGTAAATTAAAGAACGAAACAGATTTTAATTAGCATATTTAAAAACAAATAATTAGAACTAAAAAAAACTTACGTAAGAAATGCTTCAGACCTCCCCCCCCCCCAAAAAAAAAAAGAGGCCTTGCGTAATTAATGAAAACTCCTTTAGATTCAGTAGGTGCATAATTGCAAACAGTACTGCTGCTAAGGAAATCGGAGATGATTAATTTAATATTATAATATTCCTGTACCACTTCAGTTTAATTACAATGCACGCTTTAATTCGGATAAGTGAATACTTTGTTTTAAGAAGCTTTTAAATTATGATCGTCGCGGAATTATTGCAATCATAAATCGCTTACTAGAATTATAAATACTTTGAGTTCAGACAATCCACACTGTTGACGATTGATGCCACGGCCGCAAATTCGAAGAGCTTCCGTTCGAATTAGTCGGTGGAGGATATCCAATGAAGTGTGCATTACAACCAGCATTATGGCGGCTGTAATCATCGACTAATCGACGCGCGGACGGATAGACTGACAAACGAGTAACCGGACTAGAGGCTCGAGACAGTAATTTGTATTTAATGATTGACGTTGAATGATATTTACTACAATGAGACAAATTAGGATGTATGACCATAGCAATCTTTACAGTTAATTCTCTCAAAAAGCGTGAACGTCATTATTTTCAAATGCTATTAACATTAAGGCTATTAATTTATCTAGGGGCCTTTGAAAAACTGCGTCACGCTCTTTTCAAAACTTTTTCCACCCATCCCCTTCCTCGTCACAGATTATCATATGAAGCTTGAACCCCCAAAGATGACGTCAAAAATACGAAGACCCACTCCTATTTCTTTTAAAGACAACATTTTTTCTTCGATTCCATTTGATTATTATTATTATACCATTAAGCAAAATCCCATTTCGGGGTAAGCGATTTCGATAAGCGTGAAGACTACTCCAACCCAGGAGGCTGATCAATCTCTCTAGCAATCACCCTAGGCGAGGAGCTTCGTAAAGTCACCATATGTCTTTTGTTCCAGGCATCATTCTCTCCACTGGCACTCTTCATCGTGAATTTCTTATGAACTATTTGTCGCCACACTTTTCTGGTCTGGAATACCTTTTTAGCTTCCTTTACGTTCTTGAATTTTCTCATGCAAGTTCTTGTGTTTCCATGGCTTTTTACATAACTACGAATTGGGGTCTCATTCACACATTCCAACCATACTTTCCTAGGTTTGCCTCTGGGTACGCTACCACTTTCCTTAACCTGATACACTTGTTTCATCAGTCGTTCATCTCTTATTCTATAAAAATGCCCAAACCATCTTAACGAATTTCTTTCACACTTGCCAAACTTCTCTATACCACATTCTTTGAGAATTCTCTTATAACTTCCTACGTCCATTAGCGTTTTACCGCACATATTGCGCAGGAATTTCATGTTAACCGTGCTATTCTTTTTACTCATCCTTTTTTTGGTAGGTACAGGTCTTGCTTTCGTAAAGCACAGTAGGTGCAAGCATAGAATTATATATTGCCATTTTGGCTTTATTTGTTATATTTTTACTCCTATAAAATACACAAAAGATAATTTTTCAACCGATTCCACAGCCGAAAATGCTCTTAACACTTTTGAATACAATTAATTTATAGGGACCATATTAAATTCAATAGAAAACGCTTAAGAATTTTCAACCAAGAGCGATGATTTTTCAAGCAAATAGTTGAATTCTCAACAAGCAGAAAATTCATTTTCGAGCAAACAGTTGCATTTTTGGACAAATAGTCGAATCTTTAAGCCTAAAAGACGGATTTTTCCAGATGAGAGGTGAATTTTCAACCAAGAACTTTTCTACCAATAAAAAAAAAGATAAATTTTCAATCCAAAAAGACGAATTCTCAAGAATACAGGTGAATTTTCTAACAACAAAGATGACTTTTCAACAAAATAGTTTAATTTATAACCACGGAGTTGAATTTGCAACATACAATGTTTAATTTTAAACAGAAGCGATCCACTTTCAACCAAAAATTAATAATTGAATTTGCAATTTAAGAAATTGAGTTCCAACCAAAAAAAACGAGGTTTTAAGAAAATAGATAAATTTTCAATCATAGAGATGGATCTTCAACTATTAAAAAGAATTTTCGACCAAGTATTTCAACTTCCAACTAAACAGTTTAATTTTTGATCGCAAGATTAATTTTGTACCGAACAAAGGAGAAATTACAACCAAATACATAAATTTCCAAACAAAGAGATGAGCTTTCAACCAAAATGATGAATTTTCAACCAAAATGATGAATCTCCAGCAGAACAATGAATTTGTAACAAACAGGTTTAACTTTGAACCAAGTAGTTAAATTGTCCATAAAAAAATTAATCATCAATAAAAAATATAATAGTGGATATTTCAAAAAAAAAAAAAAAAAAAAAAAAAAGGATTTTGATTTTGAATCGAAAGCAGTAAATTTACGAGAAAATACATCAATCTTGAAGCAATCCACTAGAAACGATCAATTTTCAACCAATAATGAAATAGTTAAATTTTTGGTGAAAAAAATAATAATCTCCAACTGAAAAAAATTAACGAAATTGTTCAATCTTCAACCAAATCGTATAATTTTTAACAGAGAGAGAGAGAGTCGAATTCTATACCAAAAATATAATAGTAGACTTTTAAATCAACACTTTTAGTCATAAATTTTTCCTTACATCCAACATTTTTGCAAATCTACAAAAATGTGACAATGGTCACATTGTATCTGAAGTCAAAATTTTCGATTTCACCCAAATTCAAGGTGGCGGATCCAATATTGTGGAAAAAGGCAAAAATGGTTATCAACGAACTAAAAGAGAACCCTAAAAAATAGTTCTATTAAAGTCTCGGTTCTAAAGGATTCCAACTTTTACTTAAGCCTCAATATTACCGAATCCAACGTTTTTTCTCTGCTCTATTTTTTCAAGAGAAAGATTTTAAAGTGAAATGTTTTAGATTGACCAAGAAAGATATGCCGAAAAAATGATAATAAGCTGGTTAAGATGTACGACGAACATTTATTTGAAGAGGCTTTTGCTTCAGATTCTGGTATTGCTGGAGGCAAGGCGGAAGTGACCTTGGTCGCGGTAAATGTGCACTACTAGCAGCATCGTTGAGAAAGAAGCGTTCAAAAATTCGCGTGAAACTTTGTGAGAAAGTGTCAGATCTGTTGATGGAAAGAGCCGTGAAGAAGATTCCGTGCTTGAAAGAGGGCAACGAACGGCTCGCGTTCTCACGCCCCATCACTTGCCTTGAACTGCATTTTACTCAAAAAATACTTCGACCACTTTCTAACGGTGAAAATTATATAATCTCATTTACCAATTATCGTATCACTGATAAAAAATTATTTCTCTTCAATTAAAGGGACCATTCGAAAACTACGTCACTTCATCGGGCGGGAGGGAGGTTCACAGGTTTTTTGACAACTTGTGACGAGGGGGAAAAGTTAACGCAGAATGTGACATCACACATGGAACATATAATTTTGATAAGAATTTTTATGAAATTCATCCTTTTGGATTGAAAATTCAACTGTCATATAAAATATTTGTCGTTTTGGCTTGAAAAATCAACTAGTTGGTTGAAATTTCAACTGTTTGCAGTTGACGTGCAATAATTTTTGTTTAATAATACAACTATTCGGTTGAAGATTCAACTATTTGTTAAAAATCCATTTATTCTCTTGATAATTCATCACTTTTGCTTGAAAGTTTAACTATTTGGTTGTAAATACAATTTCTTGGTGAATAATTAATTTTGTTGTTGAAAATTCTTCTTTGTAGATTGGAAAATCCACTTATTTTTTGAAAATTTAATTATTTTGTGAAGTTATCTTTTTTGTTCGGAAATTCAACTGCTTTGTTGAAATAAAGTCTTTTTGGATTGAAAATTCATCTCCTTTGGTAAAAAATTCTTGCTTTAAAACTCAAAAGTTTTCTAAACAATTGTCCAATTTGTTTGAAAATTCGTCTTTGCAGGTGAAAAATTCAACTATTTGGTTGTAAATGCAACTGCATGGCCCTAGAATAAATGTATATGTTTCTTGAAAATTTCTTTAAAATGCAATATATTTTTACTTGCAATATCAAGCATTTTACGTTATATTGAATATTATACCTATGCATTAGTTTGACCTGAACGAATTTATTCCCCTGTCACTCCCCGGTTTTCGTGAAAAACAACCCTAACTCCCGTTTTGCGAGCTCGCATTTTGTGTGATGCCACCTTGGGAAGTTCAAGCTTTGTGTGATGTCTGGGACGAACAAGGCGAGGTGTGGAAAAAGTTTTAAAATACTCTCACAAAGCGCCCGGTGCTCGGGACCGAGGCTCTCACTAAGCGCCCGTTCAGTTAAGCCACGCCCATAAGGCTTGACGGGAAATATCTCTGAGACGCACAGGCGGATTAGTTGAATATCATCTCGCGCACGCACATCCAATACTACGCTCATTTGCTTACCGAATTTAGAGGTAATGGAAGGACGAGGCGCTTGGCGAGAGAAGGTTCTTTGTGGAAAGGCGCTTTGTGAGAGTCTTCACAGTGAGTCTAGCTACACAGTGAGGTAGTTTTTGAACGGTCCCAAACATTCTGAGAAGACTGACAACTACTCTGTTGACTAAAACTAACCTTTAGGACATGCTCCTTCATCATTAATGAACAATTAGACTGTAGAGGCCGTACATCTCCTTTCTTGTCGAAGAGTGGAGAATCTTCCGAAAATTGTCGACTAATTTTCGTCGCCCGACTTCTTCTACAGAAAATTCCGTAGGAGAGAACTTGGATCCTGAAGGAATTCCTTGACCGTCCCTTATCGACTAAAAGGCTTGGCTGTGCTGAACGTTCTTAAAACCAGAGTCAAATCTTCTTGGGTGGCTGTGTGCAGTGGCTCGTAAAAAAGATGCCCCCACGTGCTCTGTGTCTCGTTTCATTTACCAGAGATTCGACGTATCCAAGTACGAAGCTACTGTCCACGAAGAACCAGTGGCGTAACTACGTTGCACTAAATTCCCAGCTCGTTATCTCCAAAAATCGTTCTTTGTTCCTTTCTTCCCACGATTTTGTAAAATCGTTCGTTGCTTTATCGTCGCCCGAATACCGATCGCCAAAAAGTACTCATTTTCCTCCTGACTACTATACTTTGTCTCTTAACGATCAATAGAGTAAATGCCCTTTGCGTTGTAAGTGAGTGCGTCCATTAATAAGGTGAGGCTTTTTCGGCTTGGAGGGGGTATGAAAAAACCTTTCTTACGTAAGTTTCCTCTGTCTAATTATTTTTTTTTTTGTATGCACTTAATCATTTTTGAAGTCTGTTATGGGGTACCACCTTAACAATTTTTTACCACTTGTAGACCCTCCCCTTGTAGACAAATATGAACTTATTTCATATTTTGTGAAAATGTATAGATATTCTTGTGATTCAAAAGCAAGACAGTCAAACGGAGTGGAGAAGTGGCTGAAAATTCGATTATTCTTGAACACGTTAGCTTAATGATAATTGAGCAAGTCCGAACAAAAAGGAGTGAACATTTTCTGAGTTTTTCATGTTTTTTAAAAAAGAAATTCGCAGATTCAGAAGAATGCGTGTCCACGTGAATTTTGACTTTATTCCCCCCCCCCCCTTCCCGACCCCCTTGTGAACAATCATGTGGTTTACGTGGTATATGAATTTCTTGAAATCCCCTGAATACCTTGAATTTCGTACATAATCTATTGAAATCCTTTGAAAACGATTAAGTTAATTTCCTTGACATCCCTTGAAATTCCTTGAAATCCTTTAAAATATTCGGAACTTCTTTGAAACTCCGGTTTATCTTTAAAATCTAACAAAAAATCCTCTAAAATCCATGGACTCTTTTGAAACCCCTTGAAATCTTTTCAAAACCTGTAAATTCTTTTGAAAGTTTTGTAAATTATGTGAAATTTTTTTGAAATTCTTTGAATTTCATATGGATATCCTACAAAATCTCTTGAAATTCCTTTACAGGGATTGAACTCCATAGAAATCTCTTGAAAAACTTTAAAAACTGCGTGGAGATTCCTCAAAATTCTTTGACATTCGTAATCTTTTTAAATCCTTTCAAATCCATGAAAATTCCTGATAATATCTAAACAACTTTAAAATCCGTGGAAATCTTTCCGAATCTCTTGAAATCCTTTGGAAACATCAAACCCTGTCCAAATCTTTGGAATCCCATGAAATCTTTTGAAATCTAATTATATATATTCAAACCTCTTCATATCTTTGAAATGTCATTACAAAATCGCCTAACATCCTTCAAAATTATTGAAAATACTTCAATGTCTCTCGAAACATTCTGAAATCTCTTGGAAATCCGGTGAATTCTCTTTAAAAATTTTCAAATCATGTAAAAAATACTTCAAAACCTTTGAAATTCATGAATTTCGTACAGAATTCCTTGAAATTTCTTCAAAACAATTAAGCCCCCTGGAAAACGCTTGAAATCCCTTGAAATCCTTTAAAAACTGTGGAAATCCCTTAAAATTCTTTGAGATTCCGTGAAATCTTCTGAAATCTCATCAAATCCCTTCAAATTCCTTCGAATCTTTAAAATCCC
This sequence comes from Andricus quercusramuli, assembly GCA_932178445.1. Classification (NCBI taxonomy): domain Eukaryota; kingdom Metazoa; phylum Arthropoda; class Insecta; order Hymenoptera; family Cynipidae; genus Andricus; species Andricus quercusramuli. The sequence continues at coordinate 672,658 of CAKNXH010000069.1, read as the reverse complement.
CTGACATGCTTCAAAACTCGTAAAAATACTTAAGTGTCTCTAGAGATATTTTAAATTCTATGAAACCCTCTCTTAATCCCTTGAAATTATTTGAAATATCCTTATACTTTTGTAATACCGTGGAATTTTTTGACATCTCATGAAATCCCGAAACATGCTGTGGAAATCTCGGTCAATTCCATAAAAATTTTGTAATTCTTATAAATACTTTGTAGTCCTTAGAAATACGTTAAAATCCTTTGAAATCTGTTTAAATCCTTTCTAATCACTAGAAATCCTTCAAATCTTTTGAAATCACTTAAAATATTTTGAAATTTAATTTAAAGTGCAAGTAGTTGATATATATTGATTAAAAATGAAAATATCATACGTAAGAAGTTAGTATCGGGGGGGGGGGGGGGAGGGGTACAACAGTCTTACGAATCCTCACAATAGCGAAGTGTGCATCTGAAATTTTATTTTTTTTTCAAATAGATTAACGAAGTGGCAAAATTACGAGATTTTATGATTCCAGCAACAAAAAATTGATAAATTACGCCACTGCGAAACTCCTTCGCATACCTGCCACTGGATTCCTTATTGTATTGAAGATGAACTTATCAAATGATTTTCGCGTCAAATTCATCTCTATCATTGTCATTGTAATTACGACTGGACCGATGACAATGTGAAATATGAATCACAAGCATCTGCATGGACAGTTGACAATCAACAGGTATCCATATTCTGCACTAATTACAATGATAAATGACTAAGCACGAACTGTAGTCAGTCAACTGCAACCTAAGTCAACAAGGTGATGCAGCAAAATTGTTACCGTATTGATGTTGTAGGAAAAGCTATTGAAAGTTCAGGAACGTGCATGAATGACGTAAAAAATTATTCTGCAATTTCGAAAAACGTACCCCTTTATCAAGGAATTTTTCGCGTCAATTTATTTAGGGGTAATTCAACCCAAACAGATTCATTTCCATCTAAAAATTTTCATTATTACGCAAAAATGATGGAGTTTCTACCAAAAGAGATGCATTTTCAAATAAAAAAGACGAATTTTCGAAATAGAAAGATTTTTCAATCAATAAACAGAAAAAATTTTATCTTTTGAATTTTCGAGATAAAAAAAAAGACTAACTTCCTGCAAAACCGTCGAATATTAAACCAAATATGTACTTGGATTTAAAAAAAATTTTTTTAACAGTTTGATTTTCAATACAAAAAGACAATTTTTGTACAAAATAGTTCAATTTCCGACCTAAAAAAAATTAGATGTTAACAACAAGGTCAACTTTCAACTAAGCACATTAATTTTCAACTAAATATTAAAAATTTCAGTTGAAAAAATCGATTTTCACCACAAAAAAAAATGAATTTTCAACAAAGTACAGTTTAACTTTCAACATAAAAAGAGGATTTTTCAAGCAAAATACTAGAATCATGAAAAATAACAGATTTTTTTAACCACACAGTTGCATTTGAAAAAAAATGATTCCTCACCAAAACAGATGAATTTTCCACAAAATACATCAATTTCAACCAAATTGTTAAAATTGCAACCAAAAAAATGAATTTTTCATGAAGCGATAAGTTTTTTAATGAGTTTTTAAATTTTTAAACGATGAGCAATTTGATTTTTTACCCAAAAATTTTAATTAAAAAAAAGTTAATTTTCCAACAGAACGCTTGAGTTGTCGACAAAATAGTTCAAGTTTCAGTTAAAAAAATTATTCTTCACCAAAAAACAGTTCAATTCAACTGAAAATACAAATTTTAACAAAATCCAATTTTTAACCTCAAAGTATGATTTTTCAGCTGGACTTTTAAGTACAAAAATATATTTTTCACAAGGTTTGTATATTTGTAAAACTGAATATTTATTGTTATTAACACATTTCATTTTCTCAAACTAATTTCATTACGGTATCTTATATGGGGTGAGGAGGCTTGAATATTTCAGAAAAACATCTTACACGATTAATGAATTATCCCTTATTTTTTATTCATTTATTATTATTTCGTGAATTTATGATAATTAAAATGAATATTTATGCGCTGAAAAAAGGTATTTTCAATAAAATCTGATTGAATTTGATTTTTTAGTGAGTTACAGACTTGACAATATCTTACGTAAGAAATTATTTTTGACTCTCGCGCCCCCCCCCCCCGGGTGAGGCAACATATAAAAATCCACTGCTAGTAGCTTTACGGCAAGTCACATTTGTGGCAAGTCACATTCGCGGTGAGTCACATTGCGGCACCTTTCATTCGGAAAAATTTCAAGTCCACAAAAAATGTGACTTGCAAATGTGACTGGCTGCATTTTTGCCAACTTGTTGTGCACTTCAAATTTGTCGAAATGAGAGTTGCCGCAATATGACTTGTCGCAAATGAGACTCGCCGCATATGTGACTTGCGGCACATTCGCCAATTTTTTCCAGACTTCAACTTTTTCCGAATGTGACTTGACATGGATTTGTATGCTCCGGACCCCATGGTGCCTGAATAGAAAACTTTCCAAACTGGAAATTCTCGATTTATTTTTGAAGATTGAGTAGATTTAGAAAAATGCTTTGGAAAAGGAAAAGATGAGATTCACGCGATTGATCCGCGGGTTTCCGATTGACATGAAAAATGATAGGGGACCTAATCGTACGACGACAGGTTGATCAGATGCGAGTTACGCGGGCGAATGTCCGATGTACATTCCATGAGCGTTCGCTAATTTATAACCGCTAACGGTAGAGTGTGCCAAATTTATTTTTTGCCCCAGCCCGCAGAATCGGCTTCGAGTGCACGAACCCAAGTTTCTTCTTAGCCTTGTATTCCATTCGCTGGTGCACGCACTTATACATATGTAATATAAGCGTGTGTATTAAAAGTTCCTACAGGTAAAAGCACGGCAACGATAAAGGATAGAGAACAGTAGCAGCAATCAACCCAGACATCAGACAGTGACGAATGCCGCATATCATCGCGTATCATTAGCCGCGACTTAAAGCACTCTACATCCCCTTTCACATTCGCACACGCATTTCTCTCACGGATACAATATACACTCATCGGCAAACCATATTCCACACTCCAAAGATGAAACAGGGCCCTTTGCATTCATAATAGTTAATAATTTATTACCAGCTGTAAATCTCTTTCGCATTGTCTTCTAAAAAAATTTTACATTTCTTTATAGTTTTATACACTTACATGAGAGATCCTTGCTCCCTCATTAGCTAACATTAATGCAGACTTCTTACTCTCGGGGATGCAGGGCTGCAATCGACTAATATACTTGGAAAAAGTGACTAAAATCGACTACTGTTCACATAAAAAGAGGCCTGTAATGCCAGTGGACGCACTCATCTACTCAAAAATTTCGATTCCTTCATTTACCGGCTGGCATTTAAAAGAGTAGATGAAATTTTATTGCTGGATTCAAGGATGAAAGCTAAAGTCACCATTGTTGAAATGAATTTCACAAGTACATATTGTTCAGACAAATTGTAATTTATAAATTCTTTAATATAAAATCAATGTAGGTAGGGGAGAGTGGTCCTAAGTCGGCACAGTACGACTTTTCGTCGAAAACAGAGGGTTAATGGGGTTTAATATCGCTTTAATATCTTTAGTCAGATACCACGATCCTTCATCGACAATTCTATGCCGTTCGGACCAGTGTGAAGTGATTTTGCGGTCGCAATGGAGCGCAAAGTGAAGAAGTCGATTTTTTCATATTCCAAAATGGTGTTCCTAAGCCGGCACCCCCTAGTACTGAGTCGTTACAAGTTTGAACCATTTACAATGAAAAACATGTAGAGAATAGAATCAGTGAAAAATCAATGAGAAAACACAGAAAATAAAAGGACACTTACCAGAGACAAGCAGCATGCAGTCAAAACAAAACCAATTAAACTAAACAAAAAACTAGGGGCGAGTGACATGCAATTGAAACACAACGAAATATAATAACAAACATATGACAACAAAAGCAACAAAAAAAGGTGCCGACTCAGGACCACTACGAATGTTTACAGATTTCATGCTATTACGCACACGAAACAAATCCGAATGAAAAATCGACTTTATCAGGCGAAAGCAAACAGAATACAGAAACCAACGCACTTCAGCAATAAAATTTTTCATAATATTTCCATACCTATAGCTGCGTCACAAGAATGGAGGAAAATGGAATTCCGTTTCCATGAAAAAATTTACCCGGCTCGCGCCATCTCTGGGAAACTTGAGGGTGCCGACTTAACCCATAGTGCCGACTTAGGATCACTATCCCCTACCATATTGAATTCAATATGAAACGCTTGAAATTCCTAACCTTTTCAGTAAAAATATTGCAATTTCATGATAAAAGATGAATTTTTAACCATAAAGATAAATATTCAACCAAGAGGATTCACAGAAAAAACTGGGGTTTCTATTAGAACCAATTTTGGGTTCCAAAGGAGCTGCAACAAAAAGGAACCTCTCTTGCTGAAAAGGAACCCAAAATTATAAATGATTTCTAAATGAACCCAAGTGTCAATTCAAATGGTTCTAATAGAGCCTTTTTCTCACTTCTGCTTTGACTCACTTCAAAGATTGCACAAGTTAATGATGCACATTATGCTTTATAATTGGAATTAAATAATATTGCACTGGAAAATATTTAATGAAGAAACTAAAATCATATACATTAGTCATTCTTGAAAGGAAGATATTGCACATGAAATGTGACAGTTTTTAAGGTTATCTTGCAAATCCGAAGTTTTCCACTGCGCATGCCCAAACAGCGCGGGACTATTCAAAATGATATAATATACACTTGTAATATTAGGTTCATATAAAATTTTTTCAAGAAGCTAGGTATTTCTATAATTCAATTTAATTGGTTTTAAATAAGAATAAAAAATTTTGTTAACATTTATCTGTATGACTGTTCAAAGTATTTATTGATTTCAAATAGGCCCGCGCTTCTCGGCACATGCGCAGTTAAAAACGTCGACAACCGCCGATGGCCATCTATTGGATATGAACAAACTAAAAAGGAACCCTAAATAAGAGTTCCTTCAGAGCCTAAGTTCTAAATGATCCCAAGTTTCACTTGAGCCGCAGCATTACTGATCCCTCAGTTTTTTCTGTGTTGATGTTTTACTAAATAATATGAATTTTTGACAAAATACATGAATTATCAACCAAGTAGTTGAATTTTCTAACAAAAAAGATAAATTTCCAATCAGAAATGGCATAGCAACATCCAACCAAGTAGTTGAATTTTGAAAAAAGATAAATTCTCGACCAAAATAGATTATTAATTTTTAACCAGTTCCATTTTTAACCCAAAAAAGATTAAATTTCTACCAAGAAAGATGAACTATCAATTGAATAGATTATATTTTACCATAAATATGAATTTTCTACCAAACAGACAAATTAATTGAAAATTAATTTTTAAAAAAATTTCAACAAAAAAGTTTGGTTTCAACCATAAAGATGACTTTTTTTATCATAAGAGATTACTTTTCTTTCCAAAAAGATGAATATTCAACAAAACCGTTGAATTTTCGACCAAAAAATATGACTTTTCAACAAAAACGTTAAATAATTATAAACTAAACAGTTCAATTTTCAATATTGATTTTCTACAAGAAACAATGAATTCTCAACAAAATACATACATTTTCAATAAAAAAAGCGCGCGCGCGCGCGTGTGTGTGTGTGTGTGTGTGTTCAATCGAGAAGATTAATTTTCTACCCGAAAAGACGAATTGTTAATAAAATACACAAATGTTCAACCTAATAGTTGAATTTGAAGTTACATTTCCTGATGAAAAAATTAATTTAAACCAAACAGATGAATTTTCAACGAAAAATGTAATAGTTGCTGTTTCAATCAAAAAGGCTTTTAATTTTAAATCTATAACAGTTGAATTCAGTTTAAAAAGACGAATTTTCAACCAAATAGATGAAATTTTAATCCAATAGTTACATTTTGAAACCAAATAACGATTTTTTTTAAGACAGTTGAATTTTCAAACTGAAAACTTGCATTTTCAGCAAAAAAGTCGATTTTCAACGAACAAAGGTGGTTTTTCTACCAAAATTATAAATTTTCTATAAAAAAACGAATGTTTAACGAAACCGTGAATTTTCAATTTAAAAAAATTTGACTTTTCAACCAAATATTTGAAGAATTGAACTCCAACCAAAAATAGTTGGTTTTTCTCATTGGGTTCTATTAATTCAGTTTGCGAAAAAGATTTGATGAGAAAGTTTTTTTTTCTCTGAAAATAAGAAAAAAGCCTTAGGGACGGAGTTTCGGGTCCACTTTGTTCGGATGAAAAAACTTCCCTAGGGATTTGCTATTGATCTATTCTATTCTGTTGAAAATAAAATATTTTTACTTGAAATATGTGGAATTTGAAGCGTTCAAAGATTTTAATATTATTCACTATGTTAGAGGGGAATAGGGGAAAGAGTGCGAAGTCTGATATTGAATAGAATTGTCATACCATACATAGATTTCATACATAAATTAATTAAATTTTCTTTTCTTTTTCAGATAAAATCGAAAATAAGATGAAATAAAACAACTAAATTAGCCTTTTTCCCTAAAAAGTGACTAAAAAGTGACTTGAAAAAGAAGTAACTAAAAGTAACTTAAGTGACTGTCTTGCAGTCCTGGGGGATGTTATAGGGATTCCGAATTTGGTCATCAGTTGATGTAATGAATTAAAATGAAATTCTTTGGTACTTTTAGCACTAATTCAAAGAGGCAAAGTACTAGACGTTACGAGGGCAAGATCGACGATCGAGGTTCAGATCGCTAAAGAAGGCATCGAGCCTATTAGACCCACAATGGGATCGATTGCTCTCGTAGAATATTCCATGCGACCGGGAAGAGAATCGTCTCTGCTCTTCGCTTTTCTCCCATTCAGTTGAACCTTTACGAGAATAACTGATAGCACTGGCCAGTTACGATCGATCGATACAAGCTCGACTTTCGATCCTCGACTTGAAAATGCAAAGGATGAGGGCCTGACGGAAGTGCGAGGATCGATGGGCTTTAGAACGAACAAGGATCAAACACATCCCAGAAGGGCAAAGACCTTCCCACATGTCTGCTCCATCTTTTCCCAAATCGATTAATCCCAATCAGGCAGATTAAGCAAGGTCAAAACTGAATGCAGTAAGCTTGCACAGTTTTAAAGAAAACCTACCTAGTAGCAATCACCCCAGGTGGAAAGCTCCACAAAGTCATCGTATCTCACGGTTCACACATAAACACACAGACTGCCTAATGAATCAATAGAAAGATCCTAGCGAAACTTAGTAGCGTGTTTCTTTACCAATTTTGCTAGTCATTTTTGTATTTCAATTTTTTTTGCTGTTTGAAAGCTCTCAGATGTTCAAACATTTTTTAATATCAGCTAAGGAAAGATTATAGTGTAAAAAAAAGAAATTGAAAAAATATTTATTACAGTTTGTTAAGATGTAAAAGCAAGCCATATAATAATCAACCCCAAATTAATTATACTTTATACAACATTTTTGTTCCACAACCAAAAGTAACATGCTGTTCATAACATACTATTCATAATATAAATGAATGAAAGTTTCTCTTTATTCATCGTATACGATAAAGGTGTGTAAATAATAAAAGGGAAAAATAGGTCTTTGCCCTATTCCCCTTTTTTCTTTTTTTCTCATTTTCCACTTGAATGCGAACTAAATAGAATTCAATAATAAAAGCCAACTATTTTTGTTTGAGAATTCATCCTTTTTGGTTAAAATTTTTATTGTTTGCTAGAAAATTTAACTATTTAGTTAAAAATTAATTTTTGGTGGAAAATTCATATTTGAGGATAAAACATTCAACGATTGTGTAGAAAACTCGCCTCCTTAAATTAAAACTTCATATATTATATAATATATATAATATATTTGGTAGAAATTTATTCTTTCTCTTGACTGAAGAATGACTGAATTTCTAGGTTTGAAAACTTATCTCTTTTGGTAGAAATTTAATATGTTTTGGTTTACAATGCAACTGGATGGTTGATGAATAACCTGTTTCAGTTGATAATTCTACTATTTTGCTAGAAAATTCAACTATTTCGTTGAAAATTAATTTTTTGTTAAAAATAATAATTGAACTATTGAACTGTTTGTGATTGAAAATTTTAAATATTTTTTGATTGAGTTGTACATTTTTGTATAAAATTTGGTTTCTTTCTTTTTTAGTTTGAAATTTAATTTTTCATTAAAAATTCAAATTTTCGGATTGAAAATTGAACTCGTTTGTAAAAAAGTAAACTTATTTCTAGAAAATGCATCTTTTTAACTTGGAAATTTAACATTTGGGTAGAAATTTCAACACTATTTGGATGAAAATTCAAATATGTGGTGGAAAATTCCAATATTTAATTGACAATTCAACTGTTTCGTAGAAAATTCGTCTTTCTTGGTTAAATTCAACTGTTTGTGATTTGGAATAAAAAAAATCGGTTGAAAAATCAACAGCTTGGTTAAAAGTTGAACTAATATGTTGAAAATTTACTTTCTTGTTGAAGATTCATCTATTTGATTAATAATTGATCTTATCTATTTTGTTGAAAACAACACATTTTTACCAGTAATATTATGAACTCAAAACGTTTAAATTTAAATTTAATATTATGGACTATACATTAATTTTAGTTAAAAGAATTCATTCCCCTATCGTTTAGCAAATATTGGAAATATATCATCAAAAAAATGAAAAAGAATATCTTTCAGGGCGTCTTCTTCTCCAATGTCTTGAACTTCTGCTTATGATACCTAAAAAAATATGTCGAAAGCTTATAAAAAAGGCGGAAAAGGAGAAAATTCGATCAACATTCTCGATTTTAGGTGTCGCAGTATATTTTTCAAATTTAGTAGGAAAAAATGGGATAAGGTAAAAAAGGGATGAACTGTGATCCCTGAAAACTTGCACTGATGACTATAGATTATATGTATTATAATTATAGCTGCTTAGAGAGAAAGTATGGAACAATAGCTGTTCTGTGTGGACCTGTATTAATTTTTTTTTCGTTACCTTCAGGGTTAGGCAATGAAAAAAGCCTTAGTCTTAGTGGCAGAGAATCGGGTCTAGTTTGCTTGGACAAAAAATCTTCCACAGTTGGAAATTTAACTATTTTGTTGGAAATAGGTCATTTTTTATCTTTTTTGGTTGAGAATGCACCAGTCTGGTTACAAATCAATCTGTTTTGGTTGAGAATTCAACCAAATATTTTGTTATTTGAAATCCGTCTTTTTTGTTTGAATTCAACAGTTTTGGATATAAAACTATAATATATTTCTTGTTTAAAATATCAACTATTACATTTTTCAATGAGAATTCATCTTCTTGGTCAAAAATTCAACTACTAGCCTAAAAGTTGAAGTACTATGTTAAAAATGTATCTTTTTTTTGTTAAAAATTCGTTTCATTTTCGTTTGAAAATTAATTTTTGTAACTGAAAATTCCACTATTTCGGTTTTAGTTGAAAATTTATCTTGTTTTAGTAGTAAATTAAACATTTTGGTTAGAAATTAATATCTAGTAGAAAGTTGATCTTCCTGATTAAAAAATCATATTTTGGTTGAAAATTCAACTATTAGGTTGAATGAGGGATGACGCACTATAACTTTGTAGAGTTTTTCATCAAGGGTGATCGCATTTCTTACGTTGTGCAGGTTTACTGCATTCAGTTTCCTTGAAAATGAATTTTTTGTAAAAAAAGGCGGATGGATGTGATCCCTGAAAGCTTGCACTAAATACTGTAGCTGTTTAGAGAGAAAGTATAGAACAACAGCTGTCCTATATGGTCCTCTATAAATTATTTTCGTTGTCTTCTAGTCAGGGCAGGGTGGCAGGGTGGCAGGGTGGTGATAAAAGGGACAGAGAATCGGGTCCAGTTTGCTCGGTAGCATGGTCGCGAAGGAAGCGTACGTGTTTTCGTGTGAAAGTGTCACTTTCAGCCTGGCGATAAACATGTGCTCGGTGCGCGGTGAGCCGGGCAGTGCCGCTTGTGAAGGACAGACGAATGGGGACCGAATGGCTCGGTCAGGACAAGGACGGACAGTCGGGTGGCAGAAAAGGATAAAAGAGGATCGGACTCAAAGAGTGCATACCTACCCGCGGAATGCACATCTACAGAAACGAGGGAACAGCTATTGTCTTGTCAGCGGGAGCCGCTAAATCTGCCCAGCGATCTCTTCACGATCGTTCCCAACTTACCCGTTCCTCGATCCTTCCAGTCTCTCCACCATCTCCGCTTCGCCTTAGCTCTCCAACCCTCTCTCTCCCTCAGGCCACAGTTTTTCTTTCACATTATTTTCTTATTTTTCTCTCTCCTCTCGCTCGCCAGAGTCCAGAGTCCAGACTCGACCCCTCGGGAGACGATCGCACGAGATATCGCATAAAAGTTCCACCGAAATAAATATGTACTTTGTCGTGCGAGGTGTACGTAATGTATACATGTAATATGGTAGGATTCCAAATCTCCTGGGAGATGATAAGGACTGTAGGGCTTAGGCCCCTAGGGCGTATCGAAAAACAAAAATATTTTTCTTTTCTTTTGGAATAGGGAAGAAAAGTTGCTGGTAGCCAAAATTACTTCATCAAAAGGAAAAAAAATTAATAAGAAATTTCTACAGTCTACGCAATGATGTTGAACGTCAAAATAAAGAAAAATCGGTTATTTCTCAGTATTGGGTCAAATAATACGGAAAGTAGCATATATTTCTTGTTCGTATGAAGCAAAAAAAATTACTCTTGTTTTCAATGGACTAAAAATCTTTGGGGTCGTTCAAAAAGTATGTCACACTGCCAGGGGGGGAGGGGGCATGTTTTGTGATGATTCGTGACGTAAGGGGAGAGAGGGTAATTACATCACATATGGAAAATATAAATGCGAATAACAATTTTTTGGAATGCTTAAAACAAAGAAAATGAGTGATTTTATTTTACATAAGTAAAGCATCTAAATTTACAGACTTCACACTCTTTCTCCTATTCCCCTTTTTGCCCTTTTTTCAACGAATTTTGTCTTTTTTTTCCTGTTTTAAAGAAACTTCCCCTTTTTCTCGCTAATTAATAGGACCCAATAAGAAAATCCAGCTATTTCTCGATTAAAGTTAATTCTTTATAATTGAAAAGTCTTATATTATATTCTTGGTTTAGAAATCATATCTGTTGATTAAAATGTCTACTATTTGGCTGAAAATTTAACTATTTTATTGAAAACTCGCTTCTTCAGTTGAAAATCAATTTTCTTAACTGAAAATTTAACTGATTTATTTCTGCCTGAAAAATTATCATTTTTAGTTGAAATGTCAACTATTGAAGTTTTTATTGAGAATTCATCTTTTTTGGTTGAAAATTCAACTACTTGGTTGAAAGTTGAATTAGTTTGTGAAAAATTCATTTTATTATGGTTAAAGATTCACCTATTTTGTTGAAAATTCTTTGTTGAAAATTTTTTGGATTGAAATTACTGTTTTTTAATGCAATTTTCATTATTCATTATTGATTCAAAACGTAGATCGTTTTTAGTTGAAAATTACACAATTTGTTTAAAATGTATGTATTTTGTTGTAAACTCATGCTTTTAGGTAGAAAATTAACTATTACAGTTTTAGTTAAAAATTGATTTTTTTTAGTTGAAAATTCAACTTTTCAGTTGGAAATTTATATCTTTCTCAGTTTAAAGTCAAACTATTTCGTTTATTTTTCATCCTTTTTGGTTGAAGATTTAGTTGAAAGTTAAAGTTTGGTTGAAAATAAATCTTTCTCGGTTGAGGATTCAACTATTTGATGAAAATTCGTCTGTTTTTGTTCAAGATTCATCATTTTAGTTGGAAATTCCATTATTGGATAGAGAATTAACTTTTTCTTTCTTTTGGTTAAAAATTAATTGTTTTATCTGAAAATTCAACCATTCCATTTTTGGTTGAAAACTTATCCTTTATAAGTTGAAAATTGAAATATTTGTATAAAAATTCGTTCCTCTAGTAGAATTCAACTGGTTAAAATGTAGTTTTTTCGTTGAAAATTAATTTTTTTAATAAAAAATTTCCGATTCTATTTCTGTTGGAAAACTTTTTTTTTGGTTGGAAACATTAATCTTTTTGGGTCATAAACTCAACTGTTTTTTCAAATTCTTTGTGTAAAATTTATACAGTTGATTGAGAATTCAACTATTTTGTTAGTCATAATTTTTGGACGAAAATTCCACTTTTTTGTTGAAAACTCGTTCTTTTGGATTGAAAATTCATCTTTCTTGTGGTAAAGTAATATTTTTGATAGAAAATGATCCTGTTTCGTCCAGAATTCAACTTTTCCAGTTTAACATTTAACTATTTGGTTAAAAATGCAACTGTTTGTGGTTGACTTTCAATCTTTTTGTTCGAAAATTCACCATTGTAGGTTAAAAATTTAGCTATTTTGATGAAAATTCAAGTATATTGTTAAAAATTGTATTTTCTTGTTGATCATCCAACTCTTTTGTTAAAATCATCTTTTTTTGTCGAAAATCCAACTGTTTTAGAAAAAATTATCTTTGGGAATTTAATTATCTTCTGAGAAATTCGTTTTTATGACCTAAACATCTAACTATTCGATTAAAAGTTCAACTATTTGTTTCTTAATGCAACTGTTGAGTTAAAAATTAATTTTCGTTTTAGACATTTTTTTGTTGTTAAAAATTCATCTTTTTTGGTCCCTTATAAGAAAAAGTGGACTTGATCGAAGGCTATAAGAAATAAGAAGACCGAGATTTATAAGTAGAATTCAAGACAGTTTTACAAAAGTTTTATTCTTCGTGTCACTCTTTTCAGAAAAACTCGAAAAGGGTTATCTTAATGGCCTTCTGGATCCTAATTCGTCCCTTTTATCAAAAGAATGTAGACACATCAATCTAAACTATAGTTTAACTCCTGCCACCAAAATTGTTTTTTTTTTTTTTAAATAAAGATCTAGAGATTTCATTAAAGAAAAATATATATTATACTGGAAACCATTACTCTAATACTATACAACGAAAACTTAAAACTGTCTTCTTTTTTGTTCCAGGTAAGTAAAACCAAGCGACTTTCCTGTTACCACGCAATTCTTTAAAAAGCTGCAAAGGTAAGAATTGTATTATAAATATGAATCATACAAAAAGGAGAAAATAATTCCAGGGAAAGTTAAATACCGCTGATTCCAAGCCATATTTCTATATACTGTAGTTATGTTTCATATCGAATTAACATTTTTATTGAAGCGAGTAGGTGTCGGTTTGGTGCAACTCTCTTATCTTTCGGCCTTAACTTAGTTTAAGTCTTAATCCCATGATCCTAAGATACTGAATGCAGGTTTATATGAAGACTTGGCTCTTAAAGCACGACATTAAAATGTCAACTTAACCAAAAACTTCCTCCACTAGAATTAAATCATCATTTGTTTCTGCGTTTGAAAATATCAATAAATATGTCTGGAATTAAAAAACTTCCTTTGTCCCCCTTCTGAAACTCTTACTCCTAATCTTAATTTATATTTATACTTATTTACCCTCATCCTTATCCAACTCAGTTTTTTTCTTGTACTTGCTTATATTATAGACTTCCCACACTCTTTCCCCTATTCCCTTTTTTTCCCCTTTTTAGAATGAATCCTCTTTTTCTCCCCGCTTTCAAAACAATTCCCTTTATTCCCATTTTTCGCCTAAATCCTTAAATAAGGACTGAAATAATAGAGCTCAATAGGAAAATCCAACTATTTTTTGTTGAAGCCTGATTCATTTTAATTGGAGAGTCTACTTCTACTATTATATTTTTGGTTCAAAATGCATCTCTTTTGGTCGAAAATTTAACTGTTTTGCAGAACGCATGAATTGAAAATTTATCTTTTGGTTTGAAATTTATCTTTTGGTTTGAAATTCATTTTTTTTTGTGGAAAGTGAATTATTTTTCTTTAAAAAGTTTATTATTATATTTTTGATTCCTCTTCTTTTGTTCAAATTTCAATTGCCTTCTGAAAGATTTTTTTTTTTTTTTAAATGCATCTTTTTCGGCTGAAAAAAATTTTTACTTAGATGTAAAACTGTTTTTTTTTCTCTTGATAATTTACCTTTGTTGTTTTAAAATCCAAATGTATTTTAGAAAATTCGTCCTTTGGCTTGAAAATTCAAACAACTTAGTTGATCTTTTTTTTAAATCTGTTTTGTGACCAATTCTTTTCTTTTGTTCGAAAGGTCAACTATTTGGTTGTAAATGCAAATGTTTGGTTGACAATGATTATTTCTTCTTTTAAACATTCAACTATTTGGTTGAAATTGATCTTTCTTCGTTGAAAATCAACTTTTTTGTATGAATTCATCTTTTTGAGTTTAAAAGTTAGATATTTTCTAAAACAATTTACTTTTTAGGTAGAAAACTCAACTCTTTTGTCGAAAACTCGTATTTTTGGATTGCAAATTCAACATTTTTGGTTCAAAATTAAACTATTTGGTTAAAAATGATGTTTTCCATTGTAAATACATACGTTTGTGGATTGAAAATTCCACTTCGTCTTTTTGAGTAAAAAATTTAGCGATTTCGTTGACACTTTTTTCCGTCCTTGACTGAAAAATCTTGTTTGACTAAATATTCCACTATTTTTTCTTCGAATTCATCTTTTTGGTTTTAAAGGTTTCTCTTCTGGTAGTAGTTTTTTTTTCGGTTAAAAATGTAATATTTCTGTTGAAAATTCAACTGTTTAGTTGAAAATTCCTCTTTTTGGCTTGAAAATTTAGCAACTTTGTTGATTTTTTTTCTTTTTTGACTCTTTAATCTTTGTTGGTTGAAGATTCATTCCTTCAGTAGAAAACTCAATTGTTTAGTAAAGATTCCTCTTTTTGGTTCCATTTACTGTTAGTGATTTAGAATCAAAATCTTTTCTGCGTTTAAAAAATGAACGAGTTTTGTTGTTGTTGAGAATTCGTTTTTCTTGGTTAAAAATAATTTTTTGTATTGAAAATTCATCTATTTGGTTACCAATTCATCTATTTTTTTGAAAATGCAATACTTTTACTTGAAATATTAGTAATGTAAAGCGTTTTAATTTGATTTCAATATAAGTACCTACATGAATGTGATTCAAAAGAAAATATTCTCCCATTTTCTTGAAAAGCACCCTATTTCACTTGTTTTGTGAGTATTTCGTGCATATTAGCATGTTATATTTGAGGTAAATGATCTCTTTCTGAACAGGATCCAGTTAATGTATCCCCAAGGTCTAAGGTCTATATTCATAATCAAGCAGAAGCATATATCAGAGTCCGATCTGGGCATTAGTCTCATTGAAACTGAAAGTAGCAATTCTTTATCACAAGTTAAATATCAACGATGTCTTCTCTGAGCAGAGTCATTGCTTAAGGCGCAGGTTCGTTCACCCAAGAGAAATTGCTGCAAGAGGGAACGATCTCGATTTATCATCCCCTGAAACGAATCGGCAACGACGTCCGGAATAGAGCCGTATACGAGTCGTGGAGATCGTTTCTAATTAGCCAACTTCGACCGGGACCAAATTAACATTTAACCAAGCGGACTTCTGGACCGACGCGACGGACAGCTAAAAAATGCGAACCAGACTTTGGCCGTATTCGACTTGCTGGCTGCCTGGCTGCCTGGGTGCATGTATGCACTTAGCATGTAACAGGTGTAGCGATCGAAATGCATTTATTTACATGCAGCGTGACAAGTAGCGAAGTACAAGAAAAAATACTTCTCTCTTCGTCGTGTTTAATTCACAAATTACTTTTGTCGGTGAAAAAGTAATCGAATTAAATACACTCAGCTCATTAGAATAAACATCAATATTCTCAAGTCCTCTTACGATCGAAATGAAATCTACTTTCTTATGAACATTTTATGTGCCAAAATCAGGACATAAAAACGCTCACAAATCAAAATTATATTCCCTACCTCTTTTTCGGCTCATTAGAGACAAATACCGCTGCGAAATACTATGGATGTATTCACTATGGACGTATTTCATTGTGGTCATTTTATAAACACTCTGCTTCCACGTAGGTATAAAATAAATTTGATTTCTCACAGAGGGAGGGTTTTAGGGTTGACCCAGAAACCTATTCCCTGAGAAAGGCATTAAAATCCAAACTCAAAAGAACAAATATCAAGGTCTAAGGCTTAATGTCTCTGTTTGTTAAATTTTGTAAGAACAATTTTAGAAACACAATATCATCAAGTCAATCTGTGCAAAAATTCTATTTTTGAACAAAAAGGCTCAGAAACATTATGAATCCAAAAAGCAGTTATTTTGAAAAAACATATTCGAAAAGTTTAAAATAATCAAAAAGAATGGCATAGAAAGGCCTCAAAATATGTTTCCAAACAACGTTTTGATCGGCTCGTTAGAGACAAGTATATAAGAAGATGAAAAAAGAGGGAGAGAATTGGAAAAGAGACAACCAAGCCATCCTCACTCAAATTTCCTTTCTCTTTCTCCGTCTTTTTTATACTACTTTTGGAACCAACATGTTTCGAGATTATTTAAATCTCCTCATCAGGGTATATTTTAATAGGATACTACGAAAACTTATTTCTGTCATATGCTTTATATTAATAATGTATGTATATATGAGACTGAAATTTCTTATCGTACTGTTATTCACATTATTTTTCATTTTTTAATTTTCGGATGAGAATTTAACTTTCAATTTTCGGTTTAGGTGTCAATCCTTAATATTTCAAAATCATATTTGTACTTTAATAATTTTTTTTTTTTTTTTTTTTATAATTTCCAATTAACTGAAAAATTGAATTAACATTAAGTTCCAATGTTTCATATATAAATTCGATAAGAGTATCAAAGGCTTTGTTATCTCTCTAAAGGTCTCATTCAAAATTGATTTCATTGATGCCCTCTCTCTTTATATGTAACAATTTCACATATTAACTATTACTTTGACCCTCTTTCTCTAACAAAAGAAAAAATGGACAATTTCAATATTTTTCAAGCTCATGTTTCTGTCTTAACGAAAATCAGAGAAAACATCAGAAGGTCAATCAATGTGTCCTGTTATAACGAACAACTTTTTAGCTTATGCGCGGTAGTGTTATAATAAAAAAATCATCATATAAGCAATGTAACCTTTTTTTAACTTTGCAAGTCGCTATTCTCTGCTTATGAAATTAATTTTCATCGAAGGTTCGTCAATAGGAGAATCGACGCGTCTCGAAGACGGGAACAAGCACATCGAATACACCAATAAAGTACTGTTATATTCGCAATATCAATAAAGTTTTCCTCGTATAAACAAAACAAACAATATATTTTGAAAAATTATAATTAGGTACACAGAAAAAAAAAGTCTTAAAGTTGGGTTGGTCTTGTTTTTATTTTTGCCTTAAATTAAGCCCAATACTAAATGAGAGCATGAATATCGTTTTAAAAGAAGGCCTTATCACTAGACTTATTAAGATAGCAAGATCCTCGCAGTTAAAAAGAAGACGATATTGAGGCTACCGTTTAGCCCTCTAGAAGCGAGATTCAAAAATCTAACGTCTTCTCGCAGTTGTGACAGAAGCAGGAAAATAGACGCCACGCCAAGCATGCGAAATGCGTCAATTATAAGTTTTTATTAAGTGAAATTATATCTTATTTATCCTGCTCTATTTATTAAACCTAATTTAACATATTCTCAACCATATTCGAGGTTAGTACATCTCATCATATACTCTTGTTAATGTTATTCACGCAGTCGTATATGTCGGGGTTCTGGTCTCGACACCTATAACCTACACAACTCATTGGTCATTCATTTGAGGTTATAAAAAGTTCAATGGGTCAATCGATGCGTCTCAAAAACTCGAACAAACACGTTGTATACAGCCATGTTGTATTCTCAATATTCTGAAAGTTTTTCTCGTATGAACAAGATAAACAGCATATTTTAACAATTATAAACAGGTATTGCAAGACTATAAGAGTACATGGAAGGTTCTTCAATCAATCATTCGATGCGTCTCGAAGACGCGAACAAATATATCAGGAGTAATGTAGTATTCCTGATATCAAAAAAGTTTTTCTCGTATAAACAGAATAAACCTTTTTTTTAAATTCACAAATCGGTACTAGTAGGAAGTAGATCATAAAAGGTTCCACAATAGATCGATCGATCCGTCTCGAAGACGCGAACAAATACATCAAATATGGTATCGTTGTATTCGTATCTATTCTTTGTTTAAATGCTTGAAGGATATTTTGAAAGTAGCAATTTTGGAAATGTGTGATTTTTTGGATTATTACTTTTCCTACTTCGTAAATGAAATAACCTGAATACATTGGCTTGGAATCGACAAAAAATAATAATTTTAATTATTATATTAGTTTTGTGTATTGCTTTTTTTCAAGGAAGCAATAGTTTCTTGCAGCGCAATTAGGTGAGCAAATGAAAAATAGTCGTAATACTTCATTAACTTTTTACAATAATGAGCCCTTGATACGACGGTGTAAATTACGAAAAAATATATTACTCTTGGCTGTAGCAGGTAACAGGCAGCTCAACGAGGGTCCGCTCGAACAATAAAAGAAGCGGCTTGGCAGCGCGAAGACTTTGATTTACATTCTGGCTGATTACAATTGAAACGAACGCGCTTATTGGCGCGTCAGTAGCTATGGCTCTTTCTTTCTCTCGCATGATACGCCGCTAATGTGCAGAATTACCTGACACGTGCTAAAAGAAATTAAGATTTTCTGCGGCATCAGATGTAATAAAATTTAAATCACCTCAAAAGTATTACGTCTTAATTAAGGAAGACCAGAAATTTTATTTTCTGAATAAGAACGATCAGTTTTAATGGTGTCACTTTGGACTCTGTGTGTTCCAAGCTGTAGATTATGTTTTGGCCCTGAACAGGCCTGAGCTTGTAATTGTATTAAAAAAAAACTCTGAGATATAAATAAAGTAATACAAAAAACTGAGATCGACGAAAGGAACGAAAGCGACTTTCATTCAAAATTTCAAGCTGCCCTACAAAAATATATTCTAGGAAAGTTATTGCAGGTCCTTAAAATAAAATGAAATAAATTTATTTCATAAAGTTCTCTAGAAATCCGTTGAAATGTCTAAGATCCTCTAAAATCTTTGGAATACTTGGAGGTCCCATTCAATCCCTTAAATCTTGTAAAATTCTATCAAATTCCTTAAAATATGTGGAAACCATAGAAAATTCTGTGACATCCCTTGAAATTTGTGAAATCTCTCGAAAATGGATTAAAATCCTTTGTAAATTTTGTAATTCCTTTATATCCCTTGAAAGCTTTGAAATGTGTAGAAATACCTTAAAATAAAATTGATTTCACTGTCGAAAGTTCTTTAACATTTTTTTGGAAATCCCTAGAAATGTTTGGAATCTTATCAAATCTTTAATATCTTAGGAGTTTTATGAGAGCCCTTTTAATCTTGTGCAATTCCTTGAAATGCTTTAAAATCCTTCAAAATATTTGGAAACGCTAAAAATTGCTTACAATGTTACCTACCTAATATCTTTTATTTTTCAAAAATATCTAGAAATTCCTCAAAATCGAGCTTAAATCTTTGAAAATCCTGAACAATTCTTTGACATTCCTTCAAGTTCTCTAAATAAGACCGTCCAAATCCATCGATACCTTGAAATTCCTTTAAGAATCAATACAATTCTATAAATCTTGCGAAATTCCTTGAAACAACTTAAAATCCCTTGAAATTTCATTTTATTTATTTCAAAAAGTTCTTTAGGAAACCCTTAAGATCAAGCTTGAAATCTTTAGAAATCCAACAAAATTCATTCAAATCTCTTGAAATCGTCGAAATCTCTTGAAATTCTTTAAAATATGTTGAAATAGCTTGATATCAAATCGAACTGGAAATGCTAGAAAATTCTTTAACTTTTCTTGAAGTTTTTTAATCTTTTTCATTTCTTTGGAATCTTCTTCAATATATAAATATATTTATAATCATTAAAATCCATTAAAATAAATGAAAGTTATTTGGAATCTCTTGAATATAAATTAAATTAAACTTATGCATTGAAATTTGCTAAGAAACCCCCATTCAAATCCCTAGAAATCTTTTAAATCTTTGGAGATTCAATAAAATCCTTTGAATCTTCTAAAATTCCTTGAAATACTTTAAGATTCTTTGAAATATTTGGAATTGCTTGGTATTTCTTGAAGTTTCATTGATTTCCCAAAGTTTCACTAGAATACTCATCAAATCAAGCTTAAAACCTTTCGAAATTCTACGAAATTCTTTCAAATTTATTAAAATCCTATAAAAACATTCAAATTTTGTGAAATTCTTTCAAATACCTTGTAATCTTCGAAAATTCTGCAAAAATGTTTGACGTCCCTTGAAATTTCTTAAAACATCTTGAAATCCTTTGGCATTTTTTAAAATAACTCAAAATCAAATAATAATGAATAAAATAGTTTGAAATCTTACGCTGAGTAAATAAATCAATCATTCGTTTATAGTTCCTCTATTTTTTGCATCACTTCTTTCAATATTTTCAATTTATTCATTTCTATACTGAATTTCTTATAGTGTTTTTCTATAATGATTTTCCTAGAATCGCGAAAAAATTAGAAGAATTTCATTAGAGGAAAATCATTATAGTCCCACACTGAATTTCCTAAAATATTTTTTCATAAGAGTGTAACGACCACAACAGTGAGTTATAACCCCGTTGAACAGTTTTCAAATTCTTAAAAAAAATGGTTAACTCAAAAAATGTATTTAAAAAAGTATGTAATACTTACGTCCTGGAAATATAATAAGAATATTGTCTATTTTTCTAGAAGATAGGTCTCTTCTCTGAAGCGAAATAATTGGGCTATTCCGTAATCCATGAATCGATATGAAAGAACATGATTAGGTACTTGTTTTTTGGAAATCGAAGACGTTGTTTCCAGAAAGGAGGAGTAATAAGAGTACTGCCGAGAGAAATCAAGCTGGCTCGTTATTTCTTGTACACAGAAGCGTCTAACGAAGCGCTTAATAATAACTATTCGAAACTGAACGCTTCGTTGATCTTGGGAAGGTGAATTCTCATCCTCTCTATCTCTTTTTATTTTAACATTTTATTCCCTTCCTCTCTTCCTCCATTCCCGATCTCGCCTATTTTCTTTCGTTGTCTTTCTGCCGTCGACGCCCGACTTTTCGGGGAGGTGGGATGTGTACTTCTTGTAGTTCGAGTGATTGATCGTTGAAAAAACTGAGGTCCAGTCAGTCGGTGGGCATTTCTCTCTACCCCTGTCTCTTTCTTTCTGCAGCCGGGGGTCTTTTCCATCTCTTTCTCGGTAGTCATCGCAAGTTCGTGCGCCTTCTTTCATTATGCCATTTTTAATCAGCCGAAAGGAGCTTCGACGCGGAGCCAATGTCATTAGGTACACCGTGAACAAGAGGGTCTGATCCCGTCTCCTCTTCTCTGGCCAGTCATCGAGCTCAAGAAAATCGAACGAGATAAATCAATCGATACCGATCCGGGCGTCACGGGGCGAATAGTTAAGTACGCGGTTACATATCGATTTCCTTTATGGCACGAGATTCCACGCTGCACTTTTTACAATCAACTGAACGCATCTCGCGAATTTCATTTACGCATCCGATCGGGCAAAACAGAAATTAATTAATTTTTGGAGCCATAGATCGACTCGAGTCCTCTTTAGAAATTGTGAGAGGGATAAAAAAGGGGATGCAATTAGTCAGAGAGGAGAATATCGTTTTTCCTCGAAACACATTTTTACATGTGAGAAGCTAAAAGTAGTTTTGAATTCTAATCATTTCAGGTTCTTCAGAGTTTTATATTGCTTTTTGACTTCAAACCAAAGCAGTAAACTCATGAGTTTACTAACGCCTTTAATAATCCATTTAACTCGAGGGAAACTATCTAGAGATAGTGTCTGGCATAATTTAGAGAAGGGTCCACTCCATCGGAAACAGGTTTCTCTCAACAAATCCACTTGATTTTTTCAAGAAGCCCACTCATAATTGGAAAGGAGGAGGACCAACTTCTGGCTGACACTCAGGTTCATTCTCGGGTAGCACTTGGCCTACGTGTCTCAGTTTCTACAGCTTCCGGGATCAATCCGACACTTATTGAGTCACACTGAACATCTTAAGAGAACTTTATCCACTTGAAGTCTCAGAGACATATGTTTCATATTATTCACCCACCAAAAGAAACTTTTCCTACTTCTCACATAAATTTGAGAACAACCAATAATTTATTTGTCAGAATATCTTAGACTTCAAAACTTCAATAGTTCTAGCCATCACTGAATTAATTTTTGAATCCCCAACATTCTATTTACAGATTGGGATGGCTGATTACTCGATTACATATTTCAACGCCACTTTAGAATTTAATCAACTTCCCAAACTTTCAGATTAGTCTGACTGAAACTGCCGCTGCTACTCATATGTCTACATCAGTCTAAACTGAAAGCTAATTTACCTGCCAAGAAGCCGGATTTGTTATCTGATGCACCTGTGTTCCTTCCTTGATTTTCAAATCAACGTCAAAGATCAAATTTACAAAATGTGCGGAAATTGGAGATTTTTGTCATAAATGAATTCAGTAACAGATTGAAGATCCGAAAAGGTCCTCCAGGAGTGACGATCTGTCTGGCGCACCCAACAATTTTCTCATAAATTGCTTCTACCTGTCCTCGACTCGTTGGTGGTGCCTTTCTTTGCCTTTTTTTCCTCTTTCGCCCTTCTTTTCCCCCTTTCGTTCATTCCACACAAAGTTCGGTCCGTCAGTTCAAGCATGAGCCGTTCACCGGCCGCCGAGAAATAATAATAAAATATCACAATCATCACGGCTAACTACTGTTTCATTAAACGATTAATTAACAGACGATATATGACGTAGATAGTGCCGAGGACCGGTACCCCTTGACTACCTGGTGGTGGCAGAGAGGCTGTTCTGGTAGCGTCGTTCCCCATTATCGTTCAACTCTTTCGATCTCTTTTTCGCTCTTCCTTCTTCCTTTCTCTAAGTCTCATCCTCTCTCCCTCATTTTCTTTCGGTAAGCCTCGTCCTCAAACTCGTTCGTTTATTCAACGATCGGACCCAACGGGTGATCTTTCAGTGTTGTATTTTAGCAGGCAGACGCGCGTGGAGAATCGGTTGAAATTAAAAATTAAACGAACGCACCTCCCATTCAAAATCTTCACCGTTAGTTTCAGTTTTATAGGCTATTCTCAATCTACTATTCTGCTAGTGAATCTACTATCCTCGCTTGAAAGAAGGTTTTTTTTACCAATTCTGAACCATCTTTCTCGTGTTAAAAGATTAAACATACAGGCAGAAGAGCGTTCTAATTGATCAATTACAGTCATACCAACAGTTTCATTCAGCAAGATGCTGTAAATTCACTTTTAAATGAATTCACATTCTTTAGCCTTATTTTTCTGTACAAACAAACAAAGAATGAATCTTCGCCAATTGCGGTGACGTTAGCCGAAGCATCTTCAGTCTTCAAGTTTGTCCGAAGATTTGTTTGCGAACACCGCGAGTTCGACTGTTCCTTATATCTTTGTCTTCGTTCCAACGACCCACCCTTCCGTGTCTATCACTTCTCGGTTGGTACCTAACGAGATCATGAGATGGATTGTTACACCGGAGAGACGACATTTTTCTCCGATCCTGCCTTTACCCATCACAAGTCAAGCAACCCACAATTCGCAATTTGCAAGAATAATATAGCAAGACTTCATTTTCACAACAAAAACTGGTTTAATTGTTCCCTAACTATTCATAAATTTTATTTACAACTCAGCCTTAACAGTTCACATTAAAAAAAATTCTTCGCACGTCGTAAGGAATCTCTCATTGATGAGGAGACAACCATATCAGAGTATTTTAATTAATTCACAGTGTGGAAAGGTGGAATGATCAAGTCAAACTCGAGATAATGGCTGACATCCCGCAAGTCGATGCACCATCATCTTATTCACCACGACTATTGATTAGGATGACTTGAGTTTTCAAGATAAGCTCTTCTGGCTCTCCCCATAGAGCCCTTGCCTTTAGACTCACGTTGATTGAGTTCCGATGGGAGTGGTGCACTTCAAACGCCTCCGCATTAATTATTAGGTGGGACCCTGATATCTCCGGATATGACTCAAAAATACGAATACCTAGTATGCAACTTCAACGATGATCTCCAAGAGATTTCTGAACAACTTCAAAGCTAAAGGAAATTTCTCGAGAGTTTATTAATGAAACTCATTTACATGCGTTACCCTCCTTTGAGAGGGTAGATCATAATATCAGGAAACTCTACTTTTCATTTAAGCTAATTACCCTAATCGAGTCAACGTTAGTGCAACCTTAAGCAGGAATTAAACTTCTTGTAATCTTATTACCTTTCTTGAAAGATTTTTCATTATGCAGAGCTTCGTACTTATCAGAATCTTGATACTGAGACGCAGAGTTAGCTCTTTACTACGATGATAAGGTTTTTTCTTTTATTAGTGAATGGCTCATTTCTGGTATGTTTGCTGAAGCACTGGATGTTATCCGGCAAGGACAATCGGATTACGATGATGTGTTCGACGTTCTGAAGAAATCCTTGAAGAGAATATAAACACCCGATGGCTCCCGGGTGGCAGCTGATCCTCTTGCTTCTTCTCCCAAGAGTCCCGTATCCTTCTCCTGCTTGCTCTCATCTTCCACTTCTGCATGGTTCACGTTTCTCTCGTTATTCCCATCCTGTTGTTGCCGACTTTATCATTATTGTTATTATAATTTCGGTACAAATTTGATGAACCGATCCGAAGACCGAGGACGACCAAGCAAGGATCGAAGAAAAAGATGAAAAGGAGAAGAAGGAAGAAGGCCGGAGGCCGGACAAGAGGAAGAGTGCAGAGGCCCCTTCACCAGGTTCGTGGTTGGCCCCTGGTAATTTGTAGCTCCGATATCATCGTTGCCAGTTATTCAGAGGCGCACGAGTACACCGAACCAATACTACCTGTCTGCCGATAGCACCTCCCTCTGCACTCTCTTCGACGTCGCGAAAAGGTCGCGTACGGAGGTAATATCGAGTCCCTTCGATCCGTTTTTTTCCATCATGTAAGGCTTCTCTTGTAGTTGGTGCAGGTTAAAACAGGGAGGACCTTCCACAAGACCTTCCTCCTTACACAACCCGAGAATCGAAACCCTCATCATGTCAGTACTTATGCTTAGAGGCTAACGATCTTAACCACTAGACTACTGTATGTTCTTCAGATATCTTGATCAAAAAAACTGCATTTTACTGTTTAAAGGTCCCGAAAGTTTACATCAGCTTGGTATCAAATTTCTTCTCACTCGCTATGACGAGAATCTGATCTCCCACTTGTAGTTATGAAATTCTTTTCGCAACACGCTATACAGGTGCATTCTTCGCCTTCAGAGGAAGGTTGGTTATTCAAGAGGAAAAAGACACAGGAGGTCCTGACAACCGCACGCCTATGGACGACACCTCTTCACCTCCTCTCGTCATCAGCCTCCTCCCTTGGTAACACGATCGGTTTAACAAGAAACGGAGACGTCAATACCAGGCCATATTCTAGGCTTCTAGGGAAAATTCAAATCTACGTGAAATAATTTATTGTGAAATCTAAATTATATTCAGAAGCAAACTTTCACCCATCACCCTATATCACATTTTCGTAGTCAGGTTTTTGAATCCTCATCCTCATTTACATTTTTAGGTCAATGTTTTCCTACTTTAGCACAAGTCCACTCGACTGAAGAGACTTTATTTCACTTATTTCATCTTCTCTATTGTCAGCAGTGACCTCAATGTTCCATACTTTATATGCCTTCACGTGAGAAAATTTCGAAATTCTTAAATGAAAAAGCTTGAATAAGCTTCATACAGGTCAAATTCTAAAATAAAAATCAAATTTTCGGCTCATATAAGTGAGTGATTTTTTTCTTTTTTGTAGGCTATAATAATAGGGCGATGTTGGCCCACGCTTAAGATAAGAGATTTTTACGTTAACGTAATGTGCCAGGGCCAGAGTGAAAAATAACCACGGCCATATGCCATTTCTTCTTCTCCATCTTCAAATGCACTTTATTTATCACAATTTACTGACGTTGATATATCGCTACATACCTGCACGACATATATGTATACGTCATCGCAATTTACATTGGCCATCTCTCAATGTAACAGTCTTACTTAACGACCGGCGCCGGATACACAAATACACGTACAACATACCGGTAATTGTAAACTCACCAAAATCTTCAGCTCCTCCTGTTTCAGTGTGTCGCGTGGCAAACTGAAGATACTCGATTAGACAGTAAGAATGATAATCATTTATTGTATTTCAAGGTGGCCACCCAAAAGTCAGAAAAAAATCCCGGCCATTTCCCGAGCTCTAACCCGGTTTTTTTTTTAACTGAAACCTTGAAAACTAAACAATTTACAACTTGAAGTATTCAAAAAATATTCAGATTAATGAATCTAGTGCAGGGAAAGCTAAACAGTGATAAGTCCACTTTTTGATAAAATTGAGTTTTCTCCAAAAACGATACTTCCCATCAATAGTTCCATTAGATTACTACATGCACATGTGGCGCCTTATATTTTTTTACGCAGTAGTTATTGAACTGATCAATTCACATATACACAAAAAAAATAATTGACCCAATCGCTTGTAAATTGTTCCGCTAGAAAACTTTTTCGGTTTCTTCTATCAAATTAGATTGATTGGACTTAGCACCGTTTAGCTTTTCGCCGCTTCCATTGTTCCTTTCAGTTTGAAATAAGATATTGTCATTTGTAGTTATTCAATTTTAAATTATTTAATTTTATATTAAATTAGTTTAAAATTGTCCAACTTTTAAAGTATCAAATTAAAATTATAAGATTTTTAGCGTCATCAATTTAGAATTATGTATATGAAAGATTCCAATTGGAAATTGTACAATAACGTTTAAATTAATATATGTTGTATTTGAAGTGCTCTCAATTGAAAATCGTCAAATTTAATACATTATAATCTGAAATCATTCGATTTTAATAATTCTGAATTTGAGTTGATTTTAAAATGATGATAAATCTATTTTTATATACTTGGAGCTTCAAACTTAGAAATTCTCAACTATTAACGTTTTTGATTTGAAGTTTTCCAATTTTTAATATGTAAATTTGGAATTGATGAATTTTTAAGGATTTAAATTACGAAAATTTCCACTGGTAATTTGTTCAAATTAAAATGAATTTGCTAAATTTACAGAAGGATTTAAATTAAAACTGTTGAAATAAGCATTTAAAATTGTACAATATTGCACATTAAATGAAAAATTAATTGAAATACTTAAAATTGCCAAATTCAAAACTTCAAAAATAAATTTTCATGTGACTTTGAAGAGTGAATATTACTACATTCAAAAATTTAAATATTCAAACTATACTAAGAATACAAAAAAATCAAGATCATTTCTCTCTTTCTCAGTCAACTCGCCACTCTTTAGTTTGTACGATTATATAGAATCAGAAAAGCGATATCGCTTGAAAAATTAGAATGAAGAAATTTCTGATGAGACATTTGTTCGATTGAAAAGGGTGGCAATCAAGTGGAGGAATTTAAGCATTACCATCCAGATAATTATAAGAATGTTGGAAAACGATAAAACCTCGCTGCGATAAGAATGTTGTTTTTTGCAGGTTTGCTACTTTGGAAAGCAATTCTTCGATTTTCGGACGCCAAGCAGAGAACCTTCGCGGAACCAAGTTTGATTTCATTGTTCGTCGAAATCGTTTCGTACGTTGCTCTCTCAGCGGTGTACGCACCTACCTTTGAAACTAAACTGACGAAGAAAAAAATTTAGGATTCTTTTTCCTCCAAATGATCGCACACGGACGTCCCTCGCTGAGGTTAAATGATACCCGCGTCCGTGCACCTCGGTAAACAAGGTCTGTGCAATTATCTGCAGAACTCGGTAGTAAAAATGTAGTAAGAGGCATCGAAACGAGAACGGAACTCATTACAGTCGCGGTGATTCACCTGCTACGTAATATAACGAGACTGAAACCTTTTATTATTGGTAAAGCGCGAGAATTAAGTAACCTTTCCTTCCCTTTACACATAGGTCTCAATTGAATTAAGAATTAAGATTGTTTTCCCTTTTGATTTCACTTTTTATTTCACTAACAACAATCGAGTATTGATAGAAAGCTATTTTTGATCTTTTTTTATAGTGCTCTTGAATTTTACTTTTCGTTATTGTTGTATAATGTAGAGAGTATTTTTAGAAGCTCTCATTCTGATGATGGAGATCTTCGTAATAATAGAGCTGGAAATCAAAAGTGGGAGTTAGAAAGGCGAGAGAGGGAGAGGCGAATACTTAAGTCGTAAGACTGGTAAGAGCATTATCGGCTTATGGCTGAACAAACGAAAAATGAAGAAGACCTAAACTATGTGGGTTGGCGAAGGAACGAAATGGCTACAGGGACATTTGTTGTGACATATGTCCTTAGCATCATGGTGCTTAATATCCTAACCATATAATATCGCACTTGCATCATGTTACAATGATCTCTATGGTCATACATGACTGGTGTAATGGCAAAACTATGTAACACGTCTCAGAAGAAAACCGACAAAAAGAAGATATATACTACTTAATAGAGTCGTTCAGTTTGTAATCTGGTATCTGAAAACAATTGTGGGGGATTCCATAATCTATACTCTCACAGAAAATGATTCGTTGTAAAGATTGAGGATGTTGATTTTTCCAACGCGAAGGATGAGAGTGATGGCGATTGCATCTGGAGAAAACAATACTGTGACCGGAATAGAGGCTCAATGGTGCCACGCAGTGAACACCACGAACTCGTAATGGTTGTCAACATTGGTTAGCGGGATATTTCCTCTCGTGCATCGACCATTGATGTCACCCGGGTCCTTGCCGCGTGTTAAGAGTGTGAACTTCTCTTTCATAGGGAGAATTCTCTTCCATAGGTTTCGAGCTGCAAATAAATACAGCATATAGGGCATATCGTATGTACCATGTAGAACATATTCATATTTCGCATAGCATATATATGATGGTTCCTCAGGGTAGGAGGGCGCGAGGCATCGGGGCTGGTGGGGAACTGGCAAGGGCTTGGCTCTTTATTTGAGGGAGACGCTTTGTCGAAGGCTCGAGTGCGGGTTTCTTCGTGTCTTTGTTAGCGAGGCGAGAAATTCTGTCTGTCCTCTACAATTACTGTACTGCACTTGGGTATGCGTATTGGTGCACACCACGGTTCTTAGCCGAGGTGTGATTCCCGTCGACAATTCGTGCCTAGCCATTCCCCATTCATTGCTCCGAAGTACTACTCGTCGAGTGCACAGGGTGTACTTAAGCTCGGTACTCTCGAGGGCACGAAATCGCCGCTGGATGGTCCATACCTAAGCCATGTACTACAACGTACTTACTTACATTCCTACTTCGAATACACGTACGACTTTGTACAGTAGTAATCGGACCAATGCCTCTTTGCAATTTTCATCCGACCTCAGGATCCCAAACCATTCGGTGTCGATACCTCGAACCAAGCCACTTACCCTGATAATCGATACTTCGAGAACTTTATGTTCGCTAGGTGAGTCGGCTATCCGGGACACCGTTATGGCTTCCTACGAACAAAGGGAGACTCTGCAAATCTACTTTCTACCCTGTAAAAAATTTCACTAGAGAACTTGCATTTGCAAGGATTTCTTCACGTTTTCGTTTGAACGCCACATTGAGTCCAGAAGAATAGAAGTAGTTTGTTGAGTTAAGAAGAAGATACCAAAGGAAGTTTTGGAGGGTCATTGTGAAGCCCTTAGATTTAAATCTATTCAAATTGAGATTGATAATTTAATCTAGAAGAGCAACAGCCAAGAATGTTAAGTCGATGCGCTTAATTCTAAAAATCTGGAATCTAATACCTCCCTCACCTTTCCTGGTTTCAACTTGCCCTTCTATCTGCACGAAGCTCGTGCAGCGCGTCGATCGAGCGCGAGCACTCTTAACTTTTACATGGGTGCGTGCATACATTAAGCGCACGGTTCGACGCGATACGCGGTTTCTTTAATCTTAATCAGAAGACGTATGGACATAGCGACCAACTACATTCGAACACGAGTACGCCATTAGCAAACAAGATCACCTACCTGACCCTCGGCGCCCCATTCCCCACCCTCAACTCCCCCTCTTAAAACACCTCTGTAAATTGGTGATAAACCAGTGTGTGGGTGTCCCATGTCTTCCGATAAGAATTGAAAATTTCAAATTCCGACATTCCGTATCACGACCTTCGCGAACGAGATATCGCTGCAACGAATAGAAGTTTATAATACCTTCCGCGATGCCTTCGGATATTGACCCAGGATAACGTCACTACTTAAGTTAATTTAAATTCACGCTGAAAGGAATCCTCGTACTATTAATTATTTAAATTTCATCGAAGGCGTTATCTGCTCTTTTTTTAATCCAACATTTCGAGACATTGATGTTTCACACTCGAAAATTAAGATAAATGATGGCACTCTATACATTATACTATAGAATTTATATATTTCCTCGTTTAAATTCTAGTAATAAAATTTTGAGAAACTAATATTCTTAAGATCAGTTGAAAATCGAATAAAGTAGGATCCTCAAGAATGCTTTTTGTGGGCAGCATTGAACGAGTATTGATTTTGGCTCTCGAATTCAGATATTTGACCAAAACCAGTCTTGATAGTATCAAGCGCATCGCGCCAAGGATGCCATCGAGGATTTCATTATCGTCTCGACGTACACACGCTATGTGCGGAATTTGAGCATCCCAGATACAAAGTGCAATGCGTATTTTAATAACGCAGACTCCGCCTTGGCCAGTACATATTGTAAATTGCGTGACGTGCACTATGTTAGGTACTTCGAGCAGGTACTACATGGCGCGGTCGCCTCTCTTATCTGGTTAATGTCTCGGTACTGTAATGATTTCGCTTCGGATCTTCGCCTCTTCATTTATTCGCGGGCAGTATTGGTCGATCAACTGATAACTCGTTCCACTCGTTACCTGTACTAACGGTAAGTTCTCCTCGGAGTACGTTCAACTTCTTACATACACACCCTCTATAATAAACTTCGAATTTCTAATGACACTTCACAAATAAAGTCCTCTGATAGGACAAATTTTTCTATTCAAGATGGGCAGTATCCAGGAATAAAATATTTCTGATATCAAGCTGGAGTGTTTGAACATGAGCATGGGAACGAGTCCAAATCGAAATCCCGGTTTGATTCGATATCGACGTCGAACATGGAATTCCGATCTTCGATTCGCCTTGAAAGAACACGACGATTCCGTGATACGAGAAACGGAAAGTAAACTGGCGCCAGTTACTTTTTGCCTTCGAAGGCCAAGGGTACAAAACTTGTTGAAAGTTTCAAATATTTTTACATTGCATACCAAGGAAGGTCTCAAGATTTTCAATAGCTTTTTTCTACTAAACATATTTTGGTATTATAATCAGGGTGGCTGCAAAACTTCACTTTTTAAATTCCCTGACTTTTCCATGACGAATTTTTCATTTTTTCGGAATATTAACATTTAAGAACCAAAATTCGAATTCTATAAAATTTTTATATAGAATTTTTAAATAAGTAACTGAAAGTGACTATTGTGTCTCAATAATGTAATAATTGTTATTTTGAATTTGAAAGAATTAAGAAGAATTCGAAAAAACTTATGAAGATTCGAGGTGAGTCTTAACGAATTCAGGATAAATTTATAAGGGAATTTAAAAGAATTTCTGAAAATGCCTAAGAATTCAGGGGAAAAAGTCTTCAGGATGAAAAGACATCAAGATGAACCTAACAAAAACTAAAAGAAAAAATAATTGAATTACGTTAATTTAGAAGAATTCATGTGAATTCAACAAATTCAAGAAAATTTCAAAAAATGCAAAATAATACCTAAAATTTCTTTAAAATAATTTGCAATTCCTTCGAATTATTTAACTCAATTCAAAATTATTCGTTTCATATCTCCTGAAATTTTTTAAATCCATGAATGTTTTTTTCAAATCCCTTAGAATCATTCAAATCCTTGGAAATTCCTTGAATATTTTTAAATCTTCTAAAAATGACTTAAAATATTTTGAAATAGCATGAAATGTTTCAAATCCTTGAAAACATTTTGAAATCCCTCGAAACTTTTGAAAGCTCTTGAAAATTCCTTGCGGGTATTTAAAAAATGCCTAAAATCTTTTCAAATTCCTTTCAAATTATTGAAATCTATTCCAAATTTCTTGGAATCTATTAAAATACCCTAAAATATTTTTAATCCTCTGAAATCCCTTGAAACTTTTTCAAATTCTCTCGAAAATTCCTTGAAATTTTAACAAATACTCTAAAATCTTCAAAACCTTTTGAAATCCCTTTAAATTAATAACCCATGTTAAGTTAACCCAAGTGTTAATTCATTGGAAAAAAAGTAACTAAAGTGATCATTTATGTTAAAAAAGTTACTATGTGGAAGCCCTGATAATTCTTGACATTTACTTAAAGTGCTTTTCACAGACTTGCTATTTTTTTTAAATCCCTGAATTTTCGCTGTCTTTCCCTCTCCAACAATATTCCCGGAATTTTTCCTGGTTTCCAGATTCCCTGACCTCCGGCCAACCTTTATGATAGAAATTATTATTATTCTCCGACCCAGGTCACTGATTAATATCTCAGCAATCGCCCCAGGCAAAGAGCTATACAAAGTCATCGTATGTCATAGGTCACACTAACATACGTAGACTGACTGATAATCTCAAAACAAGATACTCCTTACTCTAATCACATCCGCATAATAAAATCCATACTCTCCGCTCTAATCAGATCCCGAAGTATTCTAAAAATAAATCGTGTTTTCTTATCAAACTACTAGGTATAGTAATTATTCAAACACATTTTATAAAAGTTTCACCTAAAATAAAACCGTTCTTGACATTGGTTCTATAATCTTAATGTGAAGTTACCGGTATCGACATTGCTTCGCAGAGGCGTACAATGTATGTTACTAGTAGCAAAGTTAACGATCAGAAAAAATCGGTGACACGACAAGGACAATTTATTCGTAACGGTTCGAGGGTTAGCAATCGAATCGGGAGAGGTGAGGTTTGAAGAGTAATTAACGGTAATTAAGGCTATCGGTGTAGCGCGCTTTTAATTACTTCTCGAAAGACCGCCACGCATTTCCTCCTCCGTTCCACCCCCTTTACGCCTCTTCCTTCGAGTCCACCATTACTCCCAGAGCCGTTGATCTTTCAACTTCGCAATGACTTTGGACGTATGGTGTCCGAAGCCTCTTATTAATGGCCGCCAAGTAATTTGCGTGGATGACTTTGGTGCTGCGCGTACGTACACGCGAACGGGAATTCTGACACCCACGCGTGATCACGTTGATGTGACACGCGATGACCGGTCATTAGTAGATGCTAGCCAGAGGGTCGACCTAGACTTTGCAATCATAGCGTGTAGTTATATTACGCGAATAGTTACATCCCAACATTCAAACATTCTGTTATTAAGTGCAGAAAAATGTTACGGAGATTCATAAATAAGTATTACAGACTGCAGAAATACAGTGATTTCTCACGAGAATGGGTGAATAAGAGGGGAATACATTCTTTTGAATAAAAATAATATATAGGTACTATATTGAATTCAATATCAAACGCGTAAGACTTTAAATAGATGTGTATTGCATTTTCAACTGAATAGTTGAATTTCGAACCAAAAGGTAATGAATTTTCAAACTAATAAGTCGAATGTTTCAGAGACCAGTTTGCATTTAAACCCAAGAAGATGAATTTTTAACCAAATAGTTCAATCTTCAACAGAAAAACAAAAATGAATTTTAAACTAAATATTAGCATTTACAATAGTTAAAGTTTCAAACAAGAACTTCTCTAATAAAAAAGATGAATTTTTCAATTCGGGGGGGGTCGGAATTCATATAAAAAATGGCTAATTTTCAACAAAGATGTTTGAATTTTAAAAAATATGACTTTTTAACAAATTCGTTAAATTTTCAACCAAATAGTTGAATTTTCAACCACAGCAAAATTGTATCAACCCAACAGTTCCACTGGCAACCAATCAAATAGTTGAAATTTCATGTGAAGGGGGCGAATTTTCAACAAAATAGTTGAATTTTTATTCAAACATTGAATTTTCAAACATAAAAAAAATTCAACCAATTTTTCGAATTCTTGAAAAAATGATTAAACTTCAACCAAAAATTGATGCATTTTGAACTAAATAGTTGCATTTTCAACAAAAAATATCAAAGTTTATATTTCAATAAAAAAATATTTTAATTTTGAAGTTGATATTATAACCAAAACCGATATCAATGTTATATATATATATATATATATATATATATAATATATTAATGTATTAATAAATTATTATATTAATATATATAATATCTTGTATTTTACCCAAAAACTTTCACTTTTAACAAGAAAAAATCGAATCTCGAAGAAATTAATTTTCATTCAAGAAAGATTTTTCATACAAAAGAGAAAAAAAATGTCAACCAAATCGTTGCATTTTCAAGCAACCAAAACTATGAACCAAAAATATGAATTTTTAATAAAAAAGTTAATTTTCAACTGAAACCGATCAAAGACCGATGAAACCGTTCAAAAATGTGATTTTTAGCAATAAAAACACGAGTTTTCAATAGAAAAATAATTTAATTTTCAAGCAAAGAGATGGATCCTCAACTAATAAAATAAATTTTTGAAAAAGTAGTTCAGCCTGCAACCAAGTAGTTAACTTTGCAATCAAGAATATTGATTTTCTACCAAAAAAATACGAATTTACAACAAAATACATCAATTCTCAACCAAATAGTCAAGTTTTCATCTAAAACTGATTACCTTTCAGCAAAAAATGGATTAGTTGAATTTCAAACAAATTAGTTAAAACCTTAATGAATTTTGAAAAATTAACTTTTATCGAAAATTAGTTGGATTTTCTTATTGGGTTCTATTAGTTCAGTTCGCATTACCAAAAAGAAAAACAACGAGAAAAAGGGGAAGTTTCTTGAAAGCAGGGGCAAAAGAGGAATTTTTCAATAAGGGGAAAAGAAGGAAATAGGCCAATAGGGTAAAGAGTGCAAAGTCTGATATTATGAATTGCAAAGTGTTCGTATTCACTGCACGAAAATTGAAATGGAGGAAGTGGGGAATGAAAGACAAGGGGAAAAAGAAGAGGCAAAGAAGACATCATATAGTAAAAATATTTCACGCGTGACAGAAACTGGCTGGTAGGCCTTCCTGGACACGACTGGTTTGAAATGTGGACGATTATGAGAAGTTTCACCAGCACTGTAGGTACAGGTTCTCTCATAGTCTGCGACTTATGAGTACTTGCTCACTTACGAATAGTACCACTATTCCTTCTTATTCCTAGTGCAAGACACTTTTTGCATAACTTCCCACGCCTCTAAGAAAATCATGCATAAAGGAGGTCACTTTCCTGAATTCACCGTTACCATATTTGACTAGAATTTCATTAAAGCTGTTAATAACTAAAACAGAAAAACAATTGTCCTTATTTTTATCCTCAGTTTTAACTATCTTTCAAATACTCTAGGTGGTCCAAATTCATATCTGTTGAAACTTTTTTTGTTTCATTTATGGTGTACGCTCCCCCTAATCTGTTCCGTTCCCGGAAAACAAATTCCATCCTGGTTTGAGCCAGTTAACTTGTTTTAATTGGCCAGTCAATTCAAAGGAAATTATTCCTTGAACGTTCATTGAAAAGTCAATTTACGGGATCGTTCAGCAAAAAT
Source organism: Andricus quercusramuli (assembly GCA_932178445.1). NCBI lineage: Eukaryota > Metazoa > Arthropoda > Insecta > Hymenoptera > Cynipidae > Andricus > Andricus quercusramuli. Next base: position 636,798 of record CAKNXH010000069.1, on the reverse strand, counting down.
CGAAAGTCCATTTTTTGGACCAGTCTATTGTGGCTTTCGCTTAAAATTTATAGTACATCTTTAAATCCGATAAGAATCAAAACCCACATCTTAGGTTTTCTAGGTTTTTTACTTAATTTTAATAGTGCTAATTGAAAAATAGAACTGATGAATAGTAGTTTTTATTTAATTACCTGTGGATAATTAATTTATGAGCTGAAGTTTTTTCTCGTCCTGATGCACTTTCCGCGAGTTTCTACTTTAAATTTCGTCCCAAAGCGTACGTTCGCTTTCGGAAAGCAGGATGAGAAGTAGGGGTTTCCTCCCGTTGAAATGGTTTAAGCGGATTTGGCATGGACCCACCTGTTGCGTCTCTATCCTTTCGGAATAAGTCGTCGAAAAATAAAAGCTCAGGTTATTCCTTTTCGAATAATAAGAGAGAATGATCGGAAGAATTAAAAGTTTAAAGAACTTTATGTCCTTTTTGTTGATTGGAAATTACATTAAAGTGTAGGTTTCCAGTTGCTGTAGATTAAATGCAGTGGAGATACGTTCTCGTAAATGAAGGGACATAAAATCACATGTAATCTGTGGGCAATAAATAATATTTAATTAGTTTCGATTATCAGGGAATTCGCAGAGGCTGTCTGCAGGGACGTATCTCCTCCCTTTGGTTCTTTGCGTCCCCAATCATTCCGCTAATTACTGGAACTCTTCGAGCTCGTCGGCATGTTCGGACAGTGTCGCGCCGATCAGAAATCGATTCGATACGTCCATTGCATCTTGAGGATCGATTGCACCGATTGTATCGATCTTATCGATCGAATAGCAGCGTCGTATCGTCGAGAGATCGCGAATCATCTACAAGTAGTAGGTGCACCACTTGGGTAATTAAATCATGGCGTTTAGCGCTATAGGTCTGCTAATGACGTCGGCCTTTCTGATCTCCTAGAAACGTTGACGTACTGAGTTCTGAATGACAGGCGTAGGTGGTTGTCGTAGGTGTAACGATTCTAAATTTACTGCCTACCTCCTCCTCTCTGATATATTTCAGTTTATAGATTTTTGTACCATAAAATCCTTCATCGAGAAAGGGATGTTGAAGTGAAATTCAAATATATTTCTTTCCTTATCACTCACAGGAGTTTACGTGTAACAAGCACTGGGGCAAATAAATCAATAGGAACAGCTCCAACATTTACTGCTAATGCAATAATAATTTCTCAAAGTTTTACGATCATTATTATTGACTTCAAGTGTGTGGGAGCAGGGTGGAATATTAAAACGAGGCTCTGTTCTAAGCAGTTTGTATCTTCCGGATCTGTGATTTATTGTTAATTTCTTGATCTCAAGTCGGAAGTGTCACCAAGAATCAAGTCGAGGTTGCAGGATTTCAACTTCTTGAAGGAATCTAATTAATTGGCTAGTATAACTTATAACTGATCCTACATTAGTCGAGGAAAATGTTCGAACTCCAGAGACGCAAAACTCGCTCAGTCCACATTTCCTATCTTCAAGATAAGCCTGGAACTCCTGGAACTCAACGCTATCGCAGTGACTTATTGCACGAAAGGCAATTTCGTTATAACCATCTAAAGTCGCATTTTGTTACTGCCTATAACAATGTGATTCCATGCAAGAAAGAAGATACTCTTTTTACGGTGATCTTATGGTGAATGGAAGGAGAAAAAAGTTGGAAAACTAGTACTAATATTCCTCCACTAGCGTTTCAAATAAATGAATAAAATTCTGCTGTGACCTCTGTGGTCTTAGCCTTTCCTTTATTTTCTCAAAATGCGCTACTCGTTTCGGCTTTGGAATAGACCCCTCCTCAGGAATAGATGTTATCGTTTTTCTGCTGATGATGTTGATGGATTTTTCGGCCATGTTGGAAAAACTAGTAATATTTCATTCCTCCGCGACCGTTAGTTTGGATTATTTTCCAATTATTTTAACTAATTTAAATTTTTTATGTTGCAAATAATTATGTAGCTCGTCTCTAGGCAGGTAAATCGTAGATAGTAATCATCATCTTCACCAAACATGAGCCTACGCTTCGGTTGTAATTTAACTCCATTATACCGACACTCTAAGAAGTGTGGAATACATTGCAGACGTGGGGTAGTTCAAATAAGGAACGTATCGGCGAGTTTTATGCTTGCGAGCACCAACGCACTTTTTACTACAACTCGTTTGTAGAACTGCATTCAGCGCATTTACGTTAGGAAGAACTAATAAATCCCGAAGTAAGAAAATGACAAAGAAGATGCCAAGTAGTTATGCTAGATACTTCTCTAGGCAATAGCGTATTACTTAAAGGAATTTATGAACCCATATACTCCCTCTATTAAGTTTATTATTCTCCATCTATAGTGAATTATTCAGTATTTTAATTTTAATTATGGACAAAAGTACTTCTAAATACCTATTTCAATTTTAACTATCATGCACATGAGTACATTAACAGGATGCCGTTTCAATCGAGCGAAAAAATTCCCAGACATTTCCCGTTTTTTTCCGGGTTCACAAAAATTTTTCACGGTGATTGAAATTGAAATCTCGAACTCTTAGAGCTGAAATTTTTTTCATTCGAAGTAATCAAACCTTAACTGTAAATTAAGGCACTCAAAATTGAACCTCTATATTTTGAACTTTTATAATTGAAGGCTCAAAAATTTGTATTCAAACTCTCAATAATTTACACGTATAAAATAGAAACTTCAAAACTTTTAAAGTGAACAATTTTTTATTTCAAATTAATAATTTTTTCAATTGTTATTTGAAGATCAAAATTCGTCACTTTCACTGAAAATTACAAATTCTTTAAATGGCACAAATGAAACTCTAATCTTTTAAGTCTGAATTTAGCGGTACGACTGCAAAATCTCGAAAAATAAAATTGCCGACATTAAAAAATATCCGACAATGCAAAATTGCCGATACAGAAATATTTTTTAATTATGAAATTCCCGAATCTAAACAATTAAACAATTGTTTTAATAATGAATAAATAATAAGATAACAAACACGTTCCTAAAATTGTATGTTGGCAATTTATTCCAGGATTTTTTTTCAATTGTCCATTTCTGTAATATCATAAACAGTCGAGAATTTAAAAATGTCAGTCACTTCCAATAGCGGGCATATTATATTTCGATTTTTATTCAGAAATTTTCTTTTTCGGGATTTTTTAGACGCCCTAGAAAATTCATCTCTTTTGGCAGCAATTTCATCTTTTTTTGTTGAAAATACCATTGTTAGGTTGGAAAATAATCTGTTTTGATTGAGTATCCAACTAATACTTGATTGGACGCTGAACATCTTTGTTCAAAATTCATTTTTCTGGTGAAAGATTCATAATTTTAGTTGAGAATTCATCTATTTGGTACAAAAATTAACTATTTTGTTGGTAAGTGGACGTTTTGTTAGAATTCAACGGTTTTTTTTTCAAAATTGAAAATCTTTTTTCGGCTTCAAATAAGATTCATCACTTTAATGAGAAATTGATGTTTCTGGTTACAATTTGAAATATTTTGTAGAAAATTTCTTTTTTTTTAATCAAAATTCATTTTTTCTACTGAAAATTTAACTGCTCTATTTTTGGTTTCAAAATGATCTTCTTCACTTGAAAATTTAACTAATTTCTTGGAAATTCATTTATTTGGTTGAAAATTCGATTTTTTTCTGGGTTGAAAATTAAAATTTTCAACTAAAAATTTAACTATTCTATTTTCAGTTAAAAATTGAAATATTCCAATTGAAAATTTAACTAATTACTTGAAAATCATGTATTTGGTTGAAAATTCGTTTTGGTTGAAAACTCATTTACTAGGTTGAAATTCGAAAACCTTTGTTAAAAATTCATTTTTTTGTTGAAAACTCATCATTTTAGTTGCAAATTCATCTGTTTGTTTAAAAATTTATCTATTTCAACATTTTCAACCATTCAGATTTTAACGATAACATTTGTAAATTATTCAATTTAGAACAGATTCAAAAGCATCTTGTAAAATTAATTATTGTTCAATGTAGGTGACTGGAACTACAGTTTAATTTTATCAATAATTAATTAATTAATATTTACAGCTGATCAATTTAAAGCGTTTTTCAACCTATTTTAAATTGAATAATATCATGTGATACGAAATTGGTGACATTTCAAGTAATCAGATAGATTTTTCTTCTAAACATTTTTTCAATTCCCAGTCAAAAAATAAATTCACTGTCATTTCCCGGGTTTCCCCGGTCTCCAGAAATTCCCGGTCATTCTCCAGATTTTCAGTCCAGCGGCGACCCTGATTAAGTACAATGTGAATCATATGTAAAAATATTGAATCAGTCAAATTGAAGATCACAAGTACCCCTTTTTTTTTTGTTCAAGATTAAGTAAACAAACTCAAATAATGAACAAAGTGCATTTTAAAAATTTCTAGATTTAATTTTCCATTCTATATTGAGAGTTCTTTATCGCGGAAATCTTTTCCATCGTGAGATGAAGTGATTCAGAACCTTTTTTATTCCCCTATATTCAAACAAAAGTTGAGCCCTCAAAGAGAATCGAAAAAGGAGAGAGTTTTTCTGTGGAAGGTGATTCCTGGAAACTATGGTTCTTAGAAAAGAAGTTCAATAAAGGGCTGCCAATCTTTATCAGATCGAAGGACCCTCCCAGCTCGACCATGATGACTTCTTGAATATTTTCGTAGGTAGATGCATCTCCTGCGAAAGCATTCAGGTTCAGATTATACTGCGTCTAAAAAATCAGACGATAAAGTATTTCTCTAAGAGTTATATTCTTGGAAGAGATATCCATAAGAGACAATTATAAGTTACATATACAATTAAAGATTGAGTTGAACCAAGAAGGAAGTTAGCAAACATAAAAAATAAAAAGGTACTCGAGATCTCCCAGCTATGAAGGTCCAGAAAGGATTCAAGATCTTTTCTCAGAATGTGCTATAATTCGAAAAAGCCCTCGACTAACTGCCTCTTAAACACGTTTTTCTCGCCAACGTGTGAATTCCGAGGGTGGACACCATGAAACGGTGACGATTGCGAAAATCGAGATAACGCGAATCGTAAACGCACCTTGACCACGAAATCCGATAAACAACCGAGGGAGTGAAGTGGCCGCCTTTTCCAAAGGAACTGGATCAAATACGGGGAAACGCAACGTGAAATTCTTGGTCTGCGAATAAACAGTCCGAGGGTGGCTCGACCAACGTCCGGTCGGTCGGATGGTTGGTAAGGATCAAAAGTCCTTATCAGATTTGCCAACCCCTCTCGTAGCGACGACCAACCCCGGCGGCAAGACGACTCCTTGAATATTTCAGGATTGAAGGGTCCTGAGACTCGTTCACAATGCCTGCGAACACTCAACTACCCTTCTTACCCGGACATCGCAAAGACATTAACAAGGCATCGTTATGACTGCTAGCCGGTCCAGATTTATCCGCGTAGGCTGGACCATTGAAAAAGTTCGAGACAATGTTCCAGGCGAGTGGAAAAAGCCCCTTCAGCAACGAGATGAGTGTATGGTGCTCGGGGGTGGTTTTCGGGGCGACGGTGAAGGGAAGTAGAGGACACGTTAAGAACCCAAGGGATCAGGGAGTTATCCATGCATCCCCCGATGGATTCTTTTCTACCCTTCGAAAGTCGTATACTTCGCCTCATTGCAAACCGCGAGGAACCTTTTGTCCTTGGCAACATCCGCGTGATTGCAGCACACCCTGCCAATCTAATTCGAATGTTCCTTTCCTGGCTGGATTCCCTCGAATCATTGCTCCCGGTACTTGGCAAAAGGATCTTCCCATTAGGGCTTCACATTTCCTTTTTATACGATCGTCATTACGTCTGAGCCCCCTTGCGAAAGAATAGGACATTGGCTCTACTAACTCCTAGTAAATCTCCTCACTTTTTTACACGAGTGAGGAGCTTGTAATGCATCAGTAAAATAGTTTGCGACTATAATTTGCATTTTTCTTTCGTCAAGAGAACCTGCTGGAAGGTATTTTGATATGTAAATGAAAATATGATCAGGCTGAGGCACATCAGCTTCACGTTTTCTATGAACGAATTTTCTCACCGAGGCATCCAAGGTATTCAAAGACCCCTCTTCAAACATCTATTGAAATTTGCTTTTGAAGTCCTTATCTGGAAAAGGAGCAAGTGGATTTGTATCGATCGCATATATTCTTAAGCTGTCACCCACAGTGACAAATGTGCTGTCGATGCAAGAATATGCTTTCCTTATATTACTTACTCATATATATCTATATATAGAGTGGTCAGGAGTTGAGACCCTTACACCTATATCCATCCCCAGGGAAAGCAGATTAGTCCCTAAACCAGGTTCGAGATAACAGGACCGTTAACCTTATCGAACCACCTTCTCGAGAAAGCGTAATAGGCACTTGGCTTCTCCACCTAGCTTTTGGAATCGGTGTAAACCGTAAAGGATTTAACAGGCTGCACTGGTGGGAAGTTATTAGTTTAGTGTAACTCGAGGTGTAACTAGTTACTTTTGTGGTAACGAAGTTACTTTTGTAAATAAGTAACGAATTGGTAACTATTAGTTATATTTTTTTCAGTAACAGTAACTATGACATTCTTTTAATTGTTTCCTCGCTGTTGACTGAAGAATCTTTCTTGGTTGAAAATTCAAATCTTTTATTCAGAACCCGTTTTTTTTCGTTGAATTCAACTATTTTTAACTTGAAATTAAAATCTTTCTTATCCAAAATGTCAACTATTAAATTTTTTCTTGAGAATTCGTTCATAATTAATCTTTTCAATTGAAACTTTAACTATTTTATTTTTTGTTGAATATTGAACTTTTCCATTTTTGGTTGCACATTTATCGTTTTTAGGTGAAAATTCATGTATTTTGTTGAAAATTCGTCTTTTCCCATAGTAAAAAATTATCCTTCTTGGTTGAAAATTCATCTTTTCGGTTTAGAATCAAACTATTTTTTTTAGAATTCGTGTTTGTTGGTTGAATACAACTGTCTTTGATTTAAAGTTAAAAGACTTTTTGGTTCAAATATTAACTACTACATTTTTGATTTAAAATGCATATTTTTGAATTTCAATTTTAACTGTTCGGTTGAAAATTAGTTTAATTATTTTCAATTCATCTGACCTTCAAGCCAACAACATACATCAAACTTTTCTACGAAATTTATTATTAAGGATCAATATAATCCCCCAGCAATTATTATATTTTTTTACTGAAAAGTAAAATTTTGTTGAAAATTCATTTCTTTGGTTAAAAATTGAAGTATTATGTTAAAAATTCATTTTATTTTTTTACAAATTAATTTCTTAATTGAAAGTTCAAATATTCTAGTTTCGTTTGAAAATGTATCTTTTCTAGTTGAAAATACAACTATTTGTTTGAAAATTCATCCGTTTTATCGAATTTAACTATCTTTGATTTAAAATAAAATCTTTTTTGGTTGAAATATCAACGATTATATTTTTGATTATAATTTTTTTATATTTTTTATCGCAAATATTAATATTTGGTTGAAAATGCAACGAGTTTGTTAAAAGTTGAACTCGTTTGTTAGAAATTTCTTTTTTCGAAGATTTATAATTTTAGATGAAAATTCATGCCTTTGGTTGGAAGTTTAAATGGGGTAAGGGGTACAATAATTGCCCCCCCCCCCCCAAATAATAGGCCATTGTTCTCAACACAGGCCACGCTATTTATACAAAATGTTGATTGTCAATATTTCTTAATATATGATCATTTTGAAGTGACCAAACATTGCCAAAGGTGGCCGATCACTGTACCCATTATTCTATTTTGTTGGAAATTCGTCTGTTTTTATTGAATTTACCTATACATGATTTAAAATTAAAATCTTTCTTGGATGAAATATCAACGATTACATTTTTGTTGTGAATTCATCTCTATTGGTCAAAAATCCAACTGCTTCGTTTAAAGCTGAACTCCTCTGTTGAAAATTGATTTTTTTTTGTTGGAAATGTATCACTTCAGTTGAAAATTTATCCCTTCGGTTGAACATTTAACTATTCGATTGAAAATTTGTATCTTATGTTGAAAAATCGTCTATTTTGGTAGAAAATTGATCTTCTTCTCTGAAAATTCATCTTTTTTAGTTTCAAATTTACTGACTTGGTTGAAATTTGTAGTCCCTCGTTAAAACTTCAGTTTTTAGGTTGATTATTTGTCATTTTGTTGAAAATTCATCTATACGGTTCAAAATTCAACTATTCTATTGAAAATTCGGTTTTTCGGTGAAAGTTAATTTGTTTAACTGAAAATTCAACTATTCTAGTTTAAGAGAGTTACTTTATTTTTTACAATAGTAACTAAGAAAAGGTTCCATTTTAAAACAGTAACGATAGCGATAACTACTATCTGTCCAACAAATTTAGATACCTCAATTGTTGTACAGATTATAGTGAAAATCTCAGCAGAAAAATATTCTAAAAATATGGGAAAAAGTAACAGTCATTCAAAATTGAGTATTCTAAAATGACCGTAAGATAATGATACTACTTAACTGTGCAACATATTATCCATTATTTTTAGATTTTTTTCCTCAGATTTTCACTATAATCTGTACAAAAAATTGAGGTATCGTTATCGTTACTATTTCAAAATTTAACCTTTTCTTAGTTACTTTTGCAAAAAACAAAGTAACTATCGTGATGTAAGTTACTGCCTAGCTGACAAAATGTCCTACTTGCAAAATTGCAATCATTCTTCACCATTCAAAAGGAAGCAAACTTGGCTAAAATCAACATTCTAAGAAATTCCTAAAAAAACATTTCTCGGCAAATATTATTTTTCAATAGATTCGTGTTCAGGTTTGCGTTCCAAAGGAAGTGCACGCATATAAAGAGGGTTCTTCTCGAAAGGTGTCGAGGGGTGCCTCCTATATGGAAGTCAGAAGAGTGTCAAGCACAGCGGGGGAGGATTGCAACGTAAGATGTTTTGGGAGAGGAGAATATACTTACACGCAGTTCGCGACTCAATTATTTTCACCCTTTCAGTCACCACCCACCCACTCGGGCACACGCGAGATCTCTCTACGGTAATGAGGCTGCATTATGTTTGCCTAAGGCACGCATACTATTGCACGATTCACGTACCTACGCGTGTTAACGCGACACGCCCTGTTACACCAGGTTTATGGGTCATACCTAAGGCTCGCAAGTTATCGCTTCGCACGATGGGAAATCGCGCCCGGGTATCTCGCAGTCTTCATTTTTTACACTCAAAGCAATAACCCAGCGTTTCTTACCGGGAAGCCATTGGTGCTTGTTGTTGCGCCCTTTTTTCTTGCACTTTAGCGCCTTAGAAATCTTTTATCGCCGAACATGAATTCCGTTACAAAAATTAATCCGTTATCGACTTCGTTTTTACAACCACCTGCTTTATGTTTCGCTCACGAAAAGCAATTTGAAGCATCAGCTAAAGTTCCGCGAGCATAATTTTTTCTTTATTATGTACTTCGCGATCAGTATCCCCGCGCGAGTAAAAATAATTCGACTTGGCTAAGTTTTCAGTTATGTCCAATCAAGACATAGCCAAGAGACATAGCAAGACATGCTTAAGAAGTCTTCTAAGCCTCTCTTCTGGCCGCGAGTGAGACTTTATTTTATATCTTGAAGCTCGCCTTGAAGTCCAACTCAAGTCAACGGCAACATTAGCCCAAAAGGATTTTAACCTTTTTACCGGAAATTTTATATGCCTATAGTTTTTGAGATCAACAGGTTCCGTATTTTCAGTTCTAAAATCATTAATTACAAAAATACAAGTTTTAAAGTTGTAAAATTTTCAATTCTGTACTGATATCGTAGTCTGAACCTATCTACCTATTTCCTGGAAATGGCATGCCCTGCCGGTGGGGTCCGTAGTTTATAGAAGTCGGAGTATAATACTACAATAATGTAGTTATGTAGTATGATTTATGAGGAACAATTAAATTTAGAATCGACAACTTTTATAATTTTGACCCTGGCAATTGTTGAAGCCTAATTCCTACTTCCTAAGGGCCTGAACCATAAATTGATGATATACATTTTTTTCAATAACACTTCTTTTTTAAGACAAGTTCGAATCGACTCCAACTCGGGGCGATTACAAATAAATCACATTGTTTGGTTTGAATTCACTAGAAGGCTTGAAAAAAAGTCGCATTAGTCGCATAAAATTACAAAGAAAAATATATGGAATTTCGGAAAAAGTCCGCAAAAAGTCGCATCAAATTTTTGAAGATGAAGAAAGCAGTATATCAGATACTAAATGCCTGAAATAAAAACTTTATTTGAAATTAAGATCGAACAGAAATTCACTTTATCATGAATAATTTTCTACAAAATGAAAAAAAAAACTTTATTTGTTTAGTAATATAGGCTGCATAATTCTCATTGATTTTCAAATATTCTTTACAGACTCAAAATAAACTTCAAGTTATGAAACAATCTTTTAACAATAGTCATTCAGCTTGTCGGATTCTGAATCTGGGTTCAAAATAATTCTTTTTAAACTGTTAAACTTGTCAACTTGGATCTTTTTCAAATGAGATAAGTTTATAATTTATATTAATTTTGAACTTTCGGAACATCCATTTTGAATATTTGAACTTAAAATTATTCGCAATTACTCTAAATAGTTAAATTTTCAAGCAAACGACGAATTTTTTAGAAGACAGTTGAATTTTCAACGAAAAAACTAATTCTTAACCAAGAAAGATGAGTTTTCAATTCATAAGGACAAATTTTCTATTCAAAAAGATTGATGTTCAAAAGAACAGTTACATTTTCACCGAAAAATGTGACTGACGAACAAAATGATTGAATTTTCAACCAAATGATTGAATTTTCAAATAAAAGAGATAAAACCTCAACCAAAAACAGTTACATTTTCAAAAAAATGATAAAATTTTCAAGCCAAAGAGGCAAATTTTGTAGAAGACAGTTGAATTATCAGCCTAAAAATTGTAAATTATAACAAATAGATCGTTTTCATCCAAGAAAGATGAATTTTTAATTAAATAGTTGAATTTTCAAACAAAAATTATTTTTAATCAAAAAGACGATTTTTGCGGATAACAGTTGAATTTCCAAAAAAATAATTCATTTTCAATGAAGAAAGATGGATTTTTGACCAGAAAAGATTTGAAATAATTCGATTTTAAGCGTTTTCAAATTCAAAATGTTAAACTGTTCAGGCTTACAATTTGAACAAATTAAAACTTTGCATACAGATTTACGAAATTAGAAATTGTTCAATTTCAAACTCTACTAATTTTAATTTTTTCAAGTATAAAGCTCTATGGAGAAATTATTCCATGTTTAATGTTGTCAATTGATTTGGTACCATAATTTTCCAGTTTCTAATTTGAATTTAATTTTTTTATAACTTTTGCAACTGCTCCTAGAATTTATATTCGTATAAAATGATGAGAAAAATTGAGTGTGAATTTTCTAGTACTTTTGCCCTGTCACAATAAAAAAAATTTTCGCAGTGTTCAAGATTGAAAATTGCTCAAATAAGGGCGAATTTACAATCTATCAACCAAGAAAAAAAAATCATTATTAAAAAACGCTAGCATAGTCCCTCGATTAAAAATGAAAAAATTTCAAGCAAATACAACTTTGACCCATTATTAGAATACGCTATTCGACAAAGGAGGTTTTTCGATCCACTCTAAACTATGTACATTGTTATCCACGTTTGTACCAAAATTTGACACCTTGGGTTTTAATGTTGTGAACATTTTGAAATAAATAAAATGCAACGTTTCTAACACTTTTGTCCCTATTTGGACTTATAATCAATTTTTAAAAAAGTTGTTACTTTAGTTCAGATTTGTCTTATACCCAGTATTTTAATAGGCCTTTATCTACGATCTCGTCGAGATTTTATTAGCACTTTCTTTTACTCGACGATTCTGTATTTAAAATAAAAACACAATAAAATAAAAAGAACAGGAAGAAAGGTGATGAATTATAGTGTCGCAGTTACATTTGATAGGGGCGTAATTGTTTCTTTGCATACACAATAATTAAACATTGTGTATAATTCTTTACTTTTACCGTCGTGTTGCTTCACGAATGGACGATTTTGTAAAAATAGTGAACATCCGCCGACCTTTTCCGTTCAGAAATAGGGGTAGAAGAAGACACCTGTAACCACTAACCAATCCTCGAGTGCCCGCATAACATGTGCATTCACTTTTCTTTTACAATTGCATACGCCATTATTTTTCATCATCTGGATGCTCAAACTAAAAACGTGTTGATAAAGAGGAAGTGTTGGAATTTCACGAAATTAGCATTGCTGCACTAATTTGAAAACCAAACTCGCGCGAAAGCGAACGACTCGGCCTTGAGAGCCGTGGGACTTTCGCAGAGAGTGTCTGGGAAATCAATTAAGAAGATGAATATATATTGGCTAATTGAAGCCAAGCGTCTGTCGTACGCACGTTAATAATGTATTACACCTACACGTACTTGTCGAATTGCTTTAGGGGCTTCACGATTTGCCCAACCCATTTCAAATACCGACCTTCATGACCTGCATTAATGTTCATAGTTCATAATATTCCCTTATCACGAAATTATTTAACAAAATATCATTTCAATTACTCAAGAGCACAGCGCACCCCAGGGTATCAAACAGTTGCATATTAATCCGATTATCAAATTCAGATCAGAATGATCCACTTTTGCGGATCGAAAATTAATTTTCACACAATTTCATATCTTGGCGGCCGTTCATAGCGGCCGTTATCATTTTTATTGAAAATCATAGGGTAGTCATGACCGACATAATATTTCTAAACCAATTAATATTTCAGAAAATTCAGAATTTCAGGTTGGGAGAAAAATGTTAATTTTCCTATATTGGACTATACATTTTTACAGCTTTAAAAATTAATTTCTTTCTTTCTCACATTATTGTATTAGATTGACCTATAGTGCCTACTCTCACTTCTTGGAGAATTACAACTTCTTAGGTCCAATAGAAATTGTTTTAGAAAACTTTTAATTTTCAGGTAAAAAAAATAAATTTCAACAAAAAATGAAATAGTCAAATTTTCAGTTAAAAAATAATTTCCAACTAAAAAGAAACTAGTTTTAAACTAAATAGTTAAATTGTCAGACAAAGAGATGCATTTTCAACTAAAATGATTGATCTTCAACTATGATGCTTCAATTTTCAGTTAGAAAAATTAAATTAGAGCAAAAACAAACAAAGTTTTATCAAAAGAGTTCAATGTTCAACCGGAGATTATTTTTCAACTGAAATGATAAATCATCAACCAAAAACCTGAATATTTAACAACGGAATATACATTTCAACCAAAAAGTTAGTTCAGTTGAAGAAATTAATTGACAACAAAAACAAAACCGAACTTTCAACAAAGTAGTGAAGTTTTCAACCAAGAAAATGAGATTTTAACAGAGGAATTCAACTTTCTAGCAATTCGTTATATCTCCAACGAAATAGTAGAATTTTTAACTGAAAAAGATTCATTTTAACCAAAAAATAGACAAGTTTAATTTTCAGTTACAACAAATTAATTTTTAACCAAAAAAATGTGATCTCAACCAAGAAGATCAATTTTCTAACAGAAAGACCAATTTTCAACAAAATACGTGAGTTTTCAACTGAATAGTTGAATTTTCTACTAAAAAAGATGAATTTTCAAGCGAAAATAGAACAGTGAGAAAAATCAATTTTCAACCAAAAAGAAAAGAATTTGCAACAAAATGGAAAAGATTTTTTTTATAAAGAACTTTGAATATAGAAATGGCAAATTAAATTTATGAATATTTTAAATGTACACTGTTCGACTTTTCGAATTTGTGAAGTGAATCTTACATAAAAAGAAAGGGGTGCTTTTGGAGACCAAGGAACCCCGGGAAATGACAGTGACTTTATTTTTTGACCGGAAATTTTACAAATTTCCAAAAATTGAACAATCATTGATTTTACAGGATGATTCTAAATCTGTTCAACAATGAACAATGTACAAATTTTAACGTTAAAAAATGAATAGTTAAAATAGTGCACATAGTTAATATTTCAACAAAGAGTGATTTGAATTTGAACTCAACAGCAGTTTAATTTAACCCTAAATGGCAAATTGTTAAGGAAAGACTTGAATTTTCGATCAACAAAGACTCTTCAGTCAATAGAAAAAACAAATTTAAAGGAAATTTTGGAATTTTCGAGCCATAATGGCGAATTTTCTATAAAACAGTTAAATTTTCAATCAGTGAATATGAATTTTCAGCAATAAAGTTCATTTTCAACCAAATAAATAAATTTTGAACCAAAAAATAGAAATAATTCTTGACCAAAAATATAACAGTAGATTTTTCAATCAAAACGAATGAACTATCAACTGAAAGTAGTTGGATTTTCAAACAGAGAAGAATTTTCAACTGAAAAAGATCATTCTTCAACAAAAAATGGAATAGTATTGCAATTTCCAGGTAAAGCTATTAATTTTGGATTAGAAGAAAATAAATATTCAACTCTGGAAAATAATGTATTTCCTTTTTTAAACCTTGTTTTAGAAAATTTTGAATTTCAGTGTAAGAGGAAAATTCCAACTTTTCTGTATTGGGCTCAACGAAATTCTAGCGAAAACTCAGTTTCAAAATGTCTAAGTGTATGTAAACTGTCATGACTTAGATCTGACCTAACAACTGAAACTCGACAGTTGCTACTCTTGAAAACTCATGAGTCATAAAATTATCGGATCAAAGGCATCAAATCGAATTATTTTTGATGCTCAATTTGCTGTTTAAATAAAAAATCCGAAATCTGTATAAAAGCATTGAATATTATTTTGATTCAATTTCGGGATAACATTTGATCAACTGACCTTTACTGTGACACAAGAGTCACAAGACGCAAGAATTCAGGTGATTTTCTTTCGAGCTTCTGACAGCCTCGATGTCAACTAATAACCTCAGTAAAGAAACTTTTCTGATAAAAATTTATGGGCGGCATGTTATCTATAATAAAATTTCCTACCTGCACTTCATCTGGTGAGAAGATAGTGCAGCTCTTCCGGATCATTTGGGAATAACGTCGATGTTGAGTGCTAGTTTATGCCAGGTTAAGTACGAGCCTCATTTCGGCGATAAGTCAAGCTTTCCTCGAGTCGTCAAACTGTCAATCCAGAGAATAGTTATGTATCCTTTCTTTGGTGCTATCGCGTTCTTCAACTTTACTCCATGGAGACATGAATACGGGAGTCACTCTAACCCTTGGCATTCACCAACGCGGAGGATTCAACGCCTTCAACGAAAGGTCGTAAATTTTTATCAATTCCAGTACATTGATAAGACTAAACGTAAAAATCGAAATGGTAAAGTCGTAAAAAAGCTGACGATCCACTTGAAACGGAATTCAATAAGATTGTGGACTCAACGTTTCATGCATGTTTTAAGAAAATTATTTTTTTAGTTCTGACGTTTTTTAGTTGGGCCTGCTAATTAAAATATTTTATCAAGTTGAGGGCGCTAGTGTTCCCACTACGCTTAATATGGAATTTTGAAGCTTTGAGAGTTCTTCACCCAAGATAGAATCTTGTCATTTGGACATTTGATTCTTCCAATCTGGAATGTTGCCGTACATCACAGTGGGTGCAAGTACAGAGTTGTATTTCGCAATTTTAGCTTCATTTGTAATATTTTTACTTCTGGTAATAGCTCCTACACTGACGATAATCTTCCTACCCTGGTTTTTCTGCTGGGTATCTCTCCATCTACCTTTCCATCATTACATGCAGAAAAATGGCCAATCAGTCTGAACATCTAAAGTGTCAGGATGATTGTATTTGAGCTTCAACTATGGGACAGTCCCCTAGATGCTATGTAGCGCATTATCTCAGAGTGTAAAGTTGACGATCCTGGAGTGTAAACCTGATTATCCCAGGAGTGTTAGCTTGATTATCTCAGAGTGTTAACTTAATCATACCAGAGGGTCAACTTTAGTATCTGTTGCCCTTCTCCTATACCTACAGATATGTTCATGAGAGTAAGAGAGACAAGAGATCTTTATTATTTTTGAAGAGTAAGAGGTCTTTGACATTATTGTATATACTCAAACTAATTGCAAAATTTTGAACACGTTTTAGGTCGAGAATGTTAAAAAACGCATTGACTTATGAGTGACTCCTTTGTCCTTAGTCCCTCGAAAGCATCAAATTTGACGTTGAAAATCAAAACCAAAACCACTTAATCCATCTCTCCACCACGTTCTCTACATTTTTTCTACCCTCCACACATGTTCGAAATATCATCAAGTGGTTTCAACTAATTAGAAATTTGTGTAAGGGATGTCGGGGGTATTCGTTTGGCGTTTTTTATACGTCGTGACGCAGACACTTCTGATTGACAACGAGTGTTGATTGGATTATCCTAAATCCGAGTCTAAAACACCTGTGGATATTCAAACATAACAAAAAATTGTGCAGGGTACTTGGTACTATCTAGATTATCTAGAAGATCAATCGAACTATCTGAATTTAGGCACTCCAAGTTTGTCTATCCATGTTTCACCGTGTGGTAAATAAACTTACAAGATATACGTAATTATTAACTTGTTCTACCATCTCTTCATCTAAGTTAATGTTGTATACTGTTTTCTTGATTGTTCTTTCAACACAATATTTCTTGTTTTATGTAAATTCTTAAGACCATGATTCTCATGCTAATATTTACACTAAGCAACATTCTTTGCAAACCATGAGCGGATTTCGCCGCAGCAATCTTATCATCTTCGAATGCTAATCTACGCACTCACCTGATAGAGCCATTCTTAGACATTTCTCCATGAATATAATGAATAGCCAAGATGAAAAAAAGACAAATTGGCCGCGTGGTTTATGAACGCTACCTTACGTAATTTATCCACGACCTCAAAGGAACATCTCATAACGAATTTTGCAAAATTCTCGAATCGTTTCACATTCGACGTGAATGTGGTAGGAAGGAAGCAGAGAAACGTATGCACGATTACAAGGAGCGAGAATTACGTCCCTCGTATGCAATTCATACTCATTTCGCACCTTCCCCACAAGCTCAGGGCATCAAAGGGTTCTGGAATGGAGGTGCGAAGGAGAGACATCCTGCCAGTTCGTAATCGAACGACTGCTCCAGTCTGTTTCCACATCCCCTTGACAAACAGGGTGATACGAGTGCGTGCCATAAACCGAAGAGATTGCGTGTTGGGGACGAAGATGACGCTGATGATGGAGATGGATCATCAGTGAAAACCGACGTTCGTGACTAATAACCCCTCCGTGAGCATTGCGAGCCTCGAAAGCGGTCTTACTGCACCCAACAAGCACCCCAAGTAACGCCAGAGCCTTCCAGCTTCAACCCCTTTCACTCCTTTTCCACTTTTCTCTATCTCTTCCGCAGAGTGCCAACGAAGAAAAGGGCGACAAGAGACTAGGATAAAATTATTACCAGTCATAATAATCCGTTGAAATTACGATCCATTATGCTCTTCAGCCAAAGGGGAGCCGTTAGAAAAAAAGTGATGCTTCTTAGTTCTTCATGAACCATAGCATTTAATGGCTCACAAAATGGATTACTTGATATTTTGTTTGATATCGTCTGAAGAAGGTCCGTCCATTTGAGATCCAAAGAATCACAGGTTAAAAAGTCATTCTTCATTGTATATGATCTTAAATGAATTAAGGCAATCCTTCAAGCTTGAAGTGTCACGCAAAATATAACATCACACATGGAAAATATAAAAGCGAATAACAATGTTTTGAAATGCTATTATGCTACTATCATGTTTTCGGTTCAAAATTAATCTGTGTTAGTTGTAAATTCTATTATTTGTTTGAAGATATAATTATTTTGCTGGAAATTAGATTTTTTTGTGAAATAATTTTTCAAACTAATAATTTAACTATTCTGTGTTTGGTTGCAAATACATTGAAACTCATATTTTTTGGTTGAAAATTCAACTACCTGGTTGAAAATGAAAAGTTATTGGTTTGAGATTTGACTGTTTCGTTGAGAATTCGTTCTTATTTATTGTAAAATAATTTTTTTGTACTTAAAATTGAACTATTCCATTATTAGTTGAGAATCTATGATTTTTAGTTGAAAATTCAAGAATTTGGTCGGAAATCTATTCATTATGTTGTGAATTCATCTTTTTTGATATGATATTAATTATTAATCTTGTTCATTAAAAACTCAACGGCTTGGCTGAAAGTTTAACTACTTTTTTGGTCAAAAGTTGATCGATTTTATTTGACATTTTAACATTTTGATTCAAAAAGTATGTATTTTGTTGTGAATTTGTCTTTTTTGTGAGAATATTAATCTTCGTCATTGCAAATTAAACTACTTGGTTGAAATACTTTGTAAGAAATTCATTTTACTAGTTGAAGACTCATCTCTTCGGTTGAAAACTATTTTGTTGAAAATTTCTTCTTTTTTTTTTAATAAGTTTTTTCAACTACAAATTTAACTTTTCCAAATTTGGTTTAAATT
The DNA here is from genome assembly GCA_932178445.1 of Andricus quercusramuli. Lineage (NCBI taxonomy): Eukaryota > Metazoa > Arthropoda > Insecta > Hymenoptera > Cynipidae > Andricus > Andricus quercusramuli. Next base: position 618,297 of record CAKNXH010000069.1, on the reverse strand, counting down.
GATCGCATTTAGTTTAAAATTCAACTATTCAGTTAAAAATTAACTTTTTGGGTAAAAATTCAACTGTTGGGTAGGGAATTCCTCTTTTTGGCTTGAAAATTCAATTGTATTGTTCAAAATTCATCTTTTTAGTTGATATATTTCCATTATTTTCAATGAAAATTCAACTATTTGGTTAAAATTTTTTTCTCTTCCGTCCGAAAAATCTTTCCTGGTTGAAAAAGATAAACTTGAAGTTATATTCGAATTTTTCGGTTGGATTAAATTTTTTTTATCGAAAATTAATATCTTCTTTGGTCGAAATACCAAATGTTACCAACATTTTTTGTTGAGAATTCATCTTCCTGGTTAAATTCTACTGTTTTTTATCCCAAATGATTATTTTTTCTTGGTTGAAATATCAGCTATGATATTTGTTGTTGAAAATTAATCTTTTCTTATTAAAACTTGAACTGTTTGATAGTAAATGATCTTTTTTATTGAAATGTCAACTATTGAGTTAAAAATTGAATTATTTTGTTAAAAATTCGACTGCTTTGTTAAAAAGTCATCTTTTTTGTTCAAAAATACAACTGCTCCGTTGAAAATTTGTCTTTTTGGATTGAAAACTCAACTTTTTTAGATTGAAAATTCATCTTCTTTGCTAGAAAAATTCTTGTTGGAAAATTCAACTGTCTTTTGAAAAAATTCGATTTTTTGAGTTGAAGATTCAACTATTTGGTTAATAATGAAACTGCTTTGGCTGAAGTTAATTATTATATATTTGAAAATTCGACCATTTGTTTGCGAATTCATCTTTATAGATGGAAAATTCTACTATTTGGCTGTAAATGCAAATGTTTGGTGTAAATTAATTTTTTTTTAAAAATAGAATCATCTTTTTTGGTTGAAAATTCAACTGTTTTGTTAAAAATGCAATATATTTTTACTTAAAATATTAGGCGTTTTATATTCAACTTAATATGTCATCTATACATTATTGTTATTCAAAAGAATTTATTCCCTTATTAATCCCCATATTATTCTGCTCTTTTAGTGAAATTCACCCTACTTCCCCTGTTTCGAAAGCATTTTGGACAGTGAAGTCTATTAAAATATTATTTTTTTATGTTTTGTGTTATATTAGGCATTTATCAAAAATAAATACCCTGGTGGGTTCAAGCTTTGTGTGATGATCTATGACGAAGAAGGGGAAAGGTGAAAATAGTGTTCTAAATAGCGACACGTAGTTTTTGAACGGCCCCTTATTTGGAAATTAAATTTCAACTCAGAGCATATTGAGATTTTCGGGAAAGTTCTTTGTAGATATATTTTATGACTTCAAATTTAAATCTAAAGTACATTTTGAGATTGCACACCCCCCTGAATTTTGTTTGGCTTGATGTATGCAGATCTTCAGATGCATCGGAAATTTATTGTCTCCTGAAGAATGAAGGCTTGGCAGGAGATGAACCAATAGTATACGACTTTCATAACCAAAGCCATAAGCTTTGGACCCCAACCCTTAATCCTCTTGACGAGCATCAATACGTGCTACATAAAAAATCGAGAAATAATGTGTGGGCGATCGAGAAGCTTCCGCTTTGAAAATGACGAGCCAAAATAAAAAAAAACACGATGATGAAACAATAGAGAGGTAAAACCATCTTACCAAGGTAAACATAGGAAAGAATTCTAAATACAAAGAAAATATTCTTCCTTACAGATACCGAGATCTTTTATGATAGTATAAAAGATACAGCCTGGCAGAAGAAAAAAAAATGGAGAGAGGAAAATAAACCGCAATTTTCTGGAATTTATCCTACTTCAGAGTTCATGTGCAATAAAGTAAATACAAAAAGATGTAAAATTTTTTGACTGCATTCTGTCTTACTTTTGAAGAAAGGCTCTACCTATAGTTTTTATGAAAAATTAATTTTTAGGTCGTTTATTCCGTCATCACAAAACGAATTGATTTGTAAAAAGTTAATTAGAAATTCTAATTGAATTCGGAGAAATTTAGACCCTTATTAGCCACATTTTCAAACAATAAATATTCAACTTCAACAAAAAACAGTCACATTTTCAACAAAATAATTGAATTTTTTAAAAGACAGTTGACTTTCCAATAAGAACCGATGAATTTTTAATCCAAAAGGAGGATTTTTTATCAGAATAGACTCATTTTCAACAAGGCAGTTGCATTTACGATCAAGAAATATGACTTTTTAACAAAATAAATTGAATTTTTAATAAAGTAGTTGAACTTTCAAGCAAGTACTGGAATTTTTAATACGAAGAAAAATTCTAAACGAAAAATATAATAGTTAATATTTCATGCAAAAGACGACATTTATTTTCTTTTTATAATTGAAATTCCAACAAAATATTTGAATTTTTAACAAATAGTGAAATTTTTGAAGAAATAGTTGATTTTTCAACCTTGATTGACAACTTCATCAACGTGTTGATTTGTCAACCCAAAAAACGAATTATCAACAAAAAGGATTAATTATCTACCATAGAACTCGAATTTCTAAACAAATAGTTGTACCATCAACTGAAAAAATTAATTTTCAACAAAAAATGGAAAAGTTAAATTTTCAGTGAAAAAAAAAATTTTCTATAGAAAACCGAATTTGCAATAAAATACTCAAATTTTTAACCCAAGAGATGAATTTTATCTGAAACTATGAATCTTCAACAACAATAAAATGAATTTTTAACAAAGTAGTTCAAGTTTCAACCAAGTAATTGCATTTTCAACCAGAAAATCTGAATTCGCAACAAATAATGTATTAGTAGATATTTCAAACCAAAAATATTTTTATTATAAATGAATAGCAGTCAAATTTGAGCAAAAAATTAATTTTTAAACGAAATAGTTGAATCCGCAACTAAAAAAGATTAATTTTCAAACCAATAGTTGCATTTTTTAACCAAAAATATGAAATTTCTGCTAAAAGAGATGAATTTTTGAACTGAAAAGACGAAATTCAAAAAGCTACTTAAATTTTCAATCCAAAAAGTAGACTTTTTAAGAAAAAAGAATAATTTTTAATAATGTTGTCGAATTTGCAACCAAAGAATAAACTTTGTAACTAAAAATATAATTCTCAGAAGGAAGCGGCTGAAAAAACAAATTAATGTACAAGGCGAATAAATTACTAACAAGAATATTATATCAGGGTGTCCGCAAACTTCATTCTCAAAATTTTCTAACTCTTTCCTAACCAAATTTTCATTTTACCTAGAATTTAATATTCAGAGAATTTTAAACTTGTAACATTTTTAACATAGAATCTTTTATAAACAGGATGACACAATTGCAAATTAAATTTTTTTATTTATTTTCCTTGACAGTCATGTAAAGTGCGTCTTATAGAAATTCACTGACTTTTGACATATATTTTTTTTAATCCCTGACTTTTCCCTGATTTCCAGGTTTTCCCTCTATAACGGTTTTTTCACGAGTGAATTCCCCCTCGGCTATTTTATATCGAAAGTTACCGAAACTGAAAATTCGTAATGAAAGCGTTGAAACTTACTCCTCAAAAGTTCTATGAGCTGAAATCAAGTTTGATTGCTTAACATTTTCCGGAAGTGGGAACGAGGTGGCGGTTAAATAAATTGTTCTAAACGAGTCTCATCTTTCGCGGTCTTGATCCAGAAGAAAGTTTCCAATTCAATTTTCAGGAATCCTTCGCGTGCTGCAATGTAGGTCAGGTTTGAATCTTGAGTCAGTAGCTGAAGAGTGGTTCTTGTGAACACGCCGAATGCAAGATAAACGAGGAAAAACCGCAAGGACGACAAGGACATGTGGGACGGAGAAGAAGCCATATTTCACAGTAGAACAAATCGCACGTCGTCAGCCGCGGATTCCGCAGCGCGATACTCGAGGTACCCACAATGCAGAATAGTTTACGCTTTGCGCTGTGCTATGGTAAATAAACAGGGACCAGCGCGATACGATAGTAGGTGTTTTACGTGCCGGTACTTTCGTGCCTCTGCGTGCCTTCGCTAATGGCTCCCGCTCGACAAGCACCAGTCAGATAAGTCGTAAATATAATCCGCGGCTCTTAATGTTGGCATGCCTAGCTTGCTAGACACACGCCTATTCGTTAAGCGCCTAGCCGGCTCGAAGGGGCAAGAAAGAGAGAAAAACTTTAGGTTCGGCGACCTCACGATTAATAATGATTTTTCGAGGCTCCTTCTTTCTTTCCTTCGTCTAGTCATGGCCCTGATGCACTTCTTGCTCGAGAAAAGTAACCGGAAACAGGCGCACCCATACTGGGGGGACTTCATCGCGGATTAATTGATCTCTGAATCCCTTTTTGCATTATTCAGGAATTAAACTAAAATTTCAGAAAATGATTAATTGTGAATGCTATAACTGTTTTTTCTTCTATGTATTTTTACGGCACTCATATCATCCCACGTAAAAAAAGTACCAACTTGCCTCAAAATTTTGCACAGATCCAAATAGGGAGAAAAGTACTACACCGAAAAAACGATATTCTAATATTCAGAGTGTCATATTCTTACACGCATATTCTTAGTAATATTCTTAATGAAGTAAGCGAAATTCTCAATTTAAGAGTATCTTCTAACCAAAGGACGAAATGCGCTTTGCTCTGTTCAATCGTTTCTTTTAATGTTTTGTGAGACGTGATTTTCGATCAGTTTTTTGTGTTCGTAATAAGTGACAAGCTCGAAGAAATGCAACAAATTCTAGTGATAAATCGCGTGTGCACATCCATCTGCTTCTCTTTATAGAAAAAGTTAGAGTGAGAAAGGTCTGATGTGACAGTGAGGTTGAATACCGTTGTACCACACCGAGACATAACCTCTATACATTATTTATTCGTTGGCGTGTGAAATATCAAACTTTTCTCACTTTAACGTTCTCTGCGAAGGGAAACAGATAGAGTTAAAGATGTGCACATGCGATTTATCCTCAGCATTGGTTGCATTTCTTCGAGCTCGTCACTTATTATATACAATTACTGCCACAGATTTCGGATGCAACTATATTCTTAAACTTAGTGGGGAATTCTTACAATTAGACAAGCATATATATTCTTAAGGTAAGAGGGCCTCCATCGTACATTAAGAATATATTCTTGGCGCCTATTTAGGTTGCAAATATTCTTAAACTTAGTGGGAAATTATTAAAATTAGAATATCGTTTTTTCGGTGTAGGAGGTTCAAATTACGTCCTGATTCCAAAAGAACCAGAAAATTTATATTTTACTTTTTACAACATTTTTATGCATGAATGCAATCTTTTTTTTACCTGGATTATAATATTCAATATCTACATTTTACGGTTTAATATCTATAAATTGCTGTCCCAAATTTCCAAATCCAAGATGATACACGGTATTTTCCCTTTTTTCTCAGTGTATGTCCCAAAAAAGTACTGCCGAAATAGAACTGAAGTACAAAAAAAAACTTTAAAATTTGTCCTTCTTCAGCAGGATCTTTTATAAGACAAAATTCCTGGGAAAGTGTATCTTAATTTTGATTTTAAATGTTTTCTAGTCCAAATTCATATCCCAAAAAAATAGTCGAGGTAGGCGCCGCACGCCTACAAAAAAATGTTTCGTAGCTATTTTAGACATTAATTACAAGTCGTTCAAATCTCTCCATCCCATACTTTCCCTCCCCCTATCACGCTCATATTGCCTACTTCCCCTCCCTTCCCATACTACCCATCTGATTACTTACCTCTTCACTTCCCCTTACTCTCCTACTTCCCCTCCCACACTTCCCATACTACACTTTCTCTTACTTACCCCTTCACTTCACTCTACTTTTCTTACTTACCACTTCACTTCACTGCCCCCCCCCCCTTCAACTACTTCTTCCCCCTCTAACCCCTCTCCACACTTCCCTTCCCCTGCTTCCCCTCCTCCATTCACCCACAATTCTTTATTACCCCCACCTTCAATTCCCTGCTCTCTCCATCGCTTCCCCTTGCTACCCCTTATGGGAAAGAAGTACGAAAGATAAACATACATCCGACCGAAACTATAAAGAGTATAAAGGCTTCTTTCCAGAGTTACAAAACCCTAAAAAGTTTAAAAACAACGAGACCAAGCAATATTAGATTACCAACTTTTCTCAAAATTGTTCACAACTTAAAATTTATCTTCCAAAAAAATTCAAAAACAGTCCTGCTGTCGAAATTTTTTGGGGCAGAAGTACTAAAAAATTCCAATTTGTTGTTTTCCAAATAGTTATAAGTGCGCATAGGATTCAAATTCCTAAAAACCTAAAAGGTCCTGTTGAAATAGGACTAAAGTACTAAAAACGTTCAAAATTAATTCTGTTTCAGCAGGATTTTTCGTAGCATAAATCCAATAAGCACTTGTAAGCATTATTGAAAAAATCCAGTGGATCTTTTCTAGTATTTTTGCTATAATTAACATTCAATGATAAAACCCATTTATTTTTAGCATTTTACAGTAGCAGATATAAATTAAATAAAAATCAAGAAAAATTGGTTACTGGAACTAAGGTCACGATTACTGAGACAACTTTAATTGTACCAACCTATGTCTATTCGGAAAAAAATTCGGTCATGAGCACTTGTAAAATTTTGAAACAAATAAAATAGAATCCAGTACTTTCGTTCTTTGTAAACAATTTCAAGGAAAGTTGATACTTTCCGGAGTAAAAATAGTACGACTTAGCTAATTCTTCAATAACCCCTTAATCAAGACATAGCCAAGACATGCTCAATACCTTTTTTGAAGTCTCGCCCCTGGCCGCGAGCGAGACTTAATTTTATTTGTTGGAGTCCAACTCAAGACAAGGGCAACATTATGTCAAAAGTCTCCAAAGGCCTTAAATTTTATAGAATCTGAAAATGGCCATTTTTATGAAAAATTAATTAAAATTCGGTATCTTCATCAAGACTTACAACTTTACTTCTTGTCTTAAGACCAGTTAGAATCGACTTGGCAAGTACCCCCATCGAGAATTTCAACCAAAAACGTAAGATTTTCATCTACGAAATCGAAGTCTTGCTCCTGTCTGCGAGCAAGACATATAGCCGTCTTGAAGTCGAATTCAAGTCAAACAAAGTCCAACTCGAGTAAAATAGCTATTTACTTGACAAGTGTGGAAAGTAGGCAATTCCCGATGAGTGTGAAGTTGGCGTCACGAGCCGAAGGCGAGTGATGACATCACACGAATCGGGGATTGCCTGCTTCTCACATGTCAAGTAAAATACTTTTCACAGCGAGTCTAAGGAAAGAGTTTGATTTTCGGAGTGAGATTCTCAATAAATAAGTGAATCTATTTATTTATTCATTTTGATCACCACTAATCATATTAATCGTTGTTACAATTATTCATATTGAATATAGTTAATACCACACCACAGCACACCACGCCACACCACAGAGTGGTAAGAAACAGTAACAGAGTGAGTTTAGAAAACGACGATCAATGTAAGTCGTATTTTCTATACATCTCATTACATTGTTCGTTTGGCTACTTTACAACCTCTAGAGGTGTAAAGTAGCATACTTTAAAAACTCTAGTGGTGTAAAGTGAGAAGCTCAGAAATCAGCGACTTTCCATAGTCTACGGAGCCACGGAAAATCGAACTTTCCGCAGACGTGCTGTGAAAATATTTTTACTCGGCTTAGTACTGATTTCCCTCATACCCAGTAAAGTTCCAGTAATCGTGACCTTTGTCCTAGTAATCATGAAACCAATTTTCTTTCTTTTTATTTAATTTGAATGAATGTAATTTCTATTAGCTACTATAAAATGCTAAAAATAAATAGGTTTCATCATTAAATTTTACTTTTAACAAATTTCTTAAAAATATGTTGAAATTATAACCAAGTTTCACGATTATTGGGACCGTCACGATTACTGTTCGGTCTGGGACATTTACCTTACAAATTAGTGGGACTTTATTTGGAATGTCAGTGGGATTCCAATGGAAATCGTTCATTCATGATATACAGTAGTGTTTACTGTAATACCTTATTTTTAACATTACACAGTTCTTGGTGCAAAATTTGAGCATTGATTTCCAGATAAACTTAGCTTCCACTAGGACGAATCCAACTCATAATTTCCTGAATCATGATTGAAAACTAGTACCTTGATATCTCTGGTGGATCATATATAGATCGATCATGATGTTGCGAATGTAGAGGAACCTGTATTACTCGACGGTGGAAGAATCGCGAGCGGAAATAATCAGGGGTGGCGCACCCCGTCGACTGTGGGCGTGGAGCCTGGAAAATGAAAATTAATCGCGAGTTTGCAGACTACTCGTTCCAATGCAGCCACAATTTCCAAGGAAAAAATAATTAAATCGCTTCATAAACGTAAAAGTACATCGATAGTTCTAGTTCAGTTGAGATCAAGAATCTCGACTGTTTTAATTTAATTTCAATAAAAAGGATAACAATAACAGGGTGTCTGCTAATTTTCGCCCACCATTCCCGGATTTTTCTTGGTTGCAAATATCAGATCTTCTCTTACTAGAACTACGAATAAGACGTATTTAACATAAGGTTTTTCAATGTGTAATTTGATGTACTGTGACATCTTATTATATTTAAACAAAATAATATTTTTTTAATTTATGTTGTTCATTAAAAATGAATACAATTAGATTATAATTGCTTCAGACATTTCTGTAGATGATGAAAGTTTAATTATAATTGGATGTGTTTACAACATAGTTAATGTAAAATTCACTTTGTATTCAAATAAATAACTTTATAATGGTTTTTGATGATAACCATTTAATAATTAATCAATAATTGTTCGGTAATCATGAAGAAATTAAAAACTACTTCTAAATTTTTTGTGGCAAATCCTCAGAAATATACGTTTTGTTTTAAACTGTTTGAAATCTTCACAAAATTTGAATTGTTTTTTAATCTTTCCAAGACTTCTGAATATCTCTTAAGATTATGAGATTTTTTTATCAAATTTTGAAGTCTTGAAAAACAAAAGATTCTTGATTTAAAATGTTTCATATTCTTTTTCAACATTCAAGGGAATCATTTAAAAAGTTTTGAAATCTTTTTCGGGTTTTTCTTCATATTTATTTTCCAAAATGAAAAATTATTCGGAATGTTCCCATGAATATTAGGAAATTTTTTTATTTTCGTGAAACCTTTTAAAATTTTGTTAAAAAAATATAATCTTTTTAAATCCTGAATTATTTTTGAAGGGGACCAATTTTTACCAAAATAGTTCAATCCTCAAACAAAACAAAAAAATTTTTCAACCGGTTGCATTCTAACAAAAAAATGACATTTTCACCAAAAGAAACAAATTTTCAACAAAATAGTTTAATTTTTCACGAAAAAGTTAATTTTTAACCAAATAGTGAATTTTCATACAAATAGATGAAGTTTCTGCCAAAATAGACGAATTTCCAACGAAATAGTTACATTTTTAACCAAAAAGATGGATTTGCAACTAAAATGATGAATCTCCACCAACAAAAAATTTGTTTGACCAATTTGTTCAACTTTTAACCCAGTAGTTCCATTTTTAACTAAAAAACATTATCTCTCCAGGAAAACTGCAGTAGTCGATGTTTTAACTAAACAATATTTTAATTTTAAATAAAAGAAGTATTGAAATCGTCCAAAATATACGAATTTTCAACAAAATCAAAACATCTAAGTCTGCGCTAAATATCTTTGATAAGGATTCGATTTTTTTTATAAATCTTTTTTAAAATTTTGGACAAATTTCTAATCCTTCTAAATATCTTCTCAAATGAGCCTAATTAGAAAATTTGCTTTAAAATCTCCCAGATTGCTTTTGGACAATTTTTGAAATCTTTTGAAATGTTTTGAAATATTTTCTTTAAATAAATTTTTCAAAAATAAAATCATTTAAAATTTTCTCGAAAATCTTGACAAAATTTGTGTATACTCTTGAAACCTTCTAAAATATACATTTCCCAAAATATAAAAGGCTGCAACTAGTTGTCCCGAAAAATTGGCGGCGGTGGAATAGGGGGTGGAATACTGGTCCCGAAATTTCGGGGCGACTAACGAAACTTATGAAAAATGTAGACTGTAAAGATGATTTTTTCAACTGGCATTAGGGTCGATGGTATTTATTCTTGTTCTGTAATCAATTTTTAAGAAATATATAATTTTTCTTTTTAAATTAAAATAAAGTTCGGATTTTCTATATGTTTCGTCCTGGACTGACTCACCGGACTCTTCAATAAGGCTATGTGAATCAATCCTGCCTTAGACAGTACCTTTTATAATTTATGCCTTTAACCGTTTATATGACCTAAATTAATTATGTGTATTTCTTCAAAAATAACTATGTTTGTTTGTAAATTTTGCAGTTGATAATATAATGCATTTCAACCGCGGATAGGGGTTGAAACTTAATTAATTTTATTTTTTGAAAACCACAAACAAATTTGTATATGTCTAAGGCAGGACTTATTCACATAGCCTTACTGAAGAGTCCGGTGAGTCAGTCCAGGACGAAACATAAAAAATCCGAACTTTATCTTTATTAAAAAAAAAAAATTATATATTTCTTACAAATTGATTGCAGAACAAAAATAAATACTATCGACCCTAATGCCAATTGAAAAAATCATCTTTACAGTCTTGATACTTGGGTCAATTAATAACGATATCTTTCGAAAAAACAGCAAAGATATCATCTAACTACTCTAACTAAACTTATGAAAAATATTCGACTACGCATCCCGAAGTTCAAAACGACGACACCCTTCGAACTTTAAATGTGATACAAATTAAGTTTGAATTTGTATTCCCGATTGATTCTGGTGGTTTGCTGGTTTTATTTTAATTCCACGCTATTTTCCTGTTTTCTCGGGTTTTCTGGTTAGTAGGCAACCTGAAAAAAGAGAGAAAGAGATTACATAGGTTCTGAAATGTGAATGCATAAATATAATCCACTTGGTAAAAGTCGATCCTGCTACCCGCAAACTTTTGTGTAAAAGTTTTTCCTATCTAGAGGCTCTTGCAGGAAGAGGTTTAAGTGGGATATAATTATTTACGCTCCAAGTCTCCGGCTATTGCAAACTAAATCCCGGAAGTTTTGATTGTAAGGCAGTCGCGTGGAAGAAGTTTTGGCCTGTAGTCGATGAAAACAACTTCTGCAAGATGGCGTGTTAACCTCGCCATACCTGTACCATTAATGTCACCCCGTTTCGAATGCAAATTTCTGCATTTTTAACTGTTATTAAATTTACATATCGAATTACTTATTATTATACTTGAATTTAAATTTGCACTCTCTTGCTGATGCACATTTATCCTTTTTGTTGCAGGTACGTATAACTCTACGTTTACTTTGTAACAAGACGAAGCAAGTAATTCACAACTCTAAATACGACTGAGTGATGCAGATTGAGTAAGTAATAATTGCGAATGAAAAATCGTTGAATTAGATTCCCAGCTAATGCAAGTTAACTGAAAAGCTAAAAAATCGATTTTTCTAGTTGGATTTACATACAAGTAGTTGAACTTTCAAGCAAAAGAGACGAATTTTCAAGCAAAAAAGAAGTAACTTCAACCACGAACAGTTTTATTTTTAACCAAATAGTCAAATCTTCAAGGCAAAAAGACGAAATTTTCAGAAGACAATTGAATTTTTCACTAAGAACTTTGCTACCAAAAAAGATCACTTTTTTAACAAGATACTTGAATTTTCAACAAAACAATTGAATTTTCATTAGAATAGTCAATTTTTCAATCAAATGGTTAAATTAAAAAAATTAATTATCATCCAAAAAATTGCATTGTCCGCCAAATATTCAAACTTTTAAGCGAAAGGGTCAAATTTTCAACAAAATTCTTCCATTTTCAACCAACCAGTTCAATTTTGAACCAACTTGTCAAATTTTTAAACAAAAAGGATTAAACTGCAACCAAATGCAGTTGCATTTTCAAAAAAATAGTTGAATTTTCGAAAGAATAATTGAATTTGCTACTATAATGATGAATCTTCCACCAAAAAAATGAATTTTTAATAAAGAACTTTAACATTTAACCAAGTAGTTGAATTTTCAGTCCAAAAACATTATTTCTCAACGAAAAATATCAGAGTTGATGTTCTAACTAAAACGGAATAATTTTTCACTGAACAGTAGCATTTTAAACCGAAAAAGATCAAGTTTCTACCAAAAGTGATGAATTTTTTAATCAAAAACATTTGAATTTGCAATCAAAGACTTCATTTTTAACAAAATAATCAAAAACATGATCAAATTTCAACCAAACATAGAATATTACAATTTTCAGTTCAAGATATTAATTTTCGACCAGAAAAAACAACATTTTCAATAAAATAGTTACATCTTTAACCAAATAGTAGAATTTTTAATAAAAAGAAAGGAATTCTGAAACAATAGAATGATTAGGTTATATTTTTTGAGTTTGTATTCAAAGGAAAAAACTAGAGAAAGTGAAAGTGTCTTGAGACCAGGGGGAAAAGAGTAATTCTTTTAAAAAAGGAGGTAAAGGCTCAGTAAACCCCAGAGGTATTTTTTATCTAAAGTTGGATGAAAAAGTTGCAAACAATTTACAACTAAAATTAAAGGATGGCAGTACAGAACTAGGTAACCAACATTTTGTCAAAAATAAGTTTATAGCATTAAAAAATCTTGAAAAATCCAATACAAGTTGTAATAAAATTATTTATTCGAATTCTCATTTTTTAATACAGATATTAAAAAATTTAATTCAAATGTTATTGATAATTTTGGCGTAGTATTTTAGCATAGTGATAATTTTTTTCTTCCGCTCGTGATATTTTTTGAAATTATTATCGTTTATTGCAAAAAATTCTTCTTTTTATAGGCCATTGACCAAATAACCGTCTATCTCAGTGTAATACCGTCACACCAAATTTTCATTTTCTCGGAAAAGAATAATTTGCATGTATCATCATACATTTATTATTCTTCTTTACCTTTCCCATATCTCGGGAGCAGGTTTTTATTTTTGTGAAAAATTGAAAATCCGAATTTCAATCGATACCAAAATCCAATTTTCAAAACCTCTGAAATTGTAACCTCAATATTCTTGGACGATTTACTTGGAATCGGTTCGCTTTTTTAGATCAAAACTTTTATACCCACATTCAGAAACTCAATATCTCGGAATAGAGTTTTCATTTTTTATTTAAACTGAAGATTACATTTGTTATCGCAATCCGCAGCCTAGCCTGTTCCTATTTGTGATCAGTGTCACTTGGACGTTGGCAGCTGACACATCTATTTCCTCGAAAATGGGTAACTATTTCTAATCAAATTTTTTTAGGCCTAAATCAGCAACACATTATCTCGGAAGTGGACTTATGTCTTATCTTTCAATGATAATTTCGAATATAAAGAGTGTTTTCTCGCTCTCCTGAAAAATTCCCATTTTGTTGGTTATCTAGTTATGTACTGCCACCCTTCAGTCATCCTTAACTTGTAAAATAAAATAACTAATTTTAATTTTTTGTAGCATTTAAAAAAATTTTTATTCACATTTATATCTGTTATATTTATCTGTTACCCCTTCTCCCTCTGGTAATGTACGTAGTTGTTGAACAGCGCCCAATGAAAAAGTCGACATATGTTGGAAAAATCTAATTGAAAGGAATATAAATACCCGCAAGAAATATTATTCATTGAAAGAAAATGTATGAACCTGCTGAAGTTTCTGTTTCATTATCACTGTAATGAGAATCAAAAGAGCATGTGGCATCAAATTTTTGAAAAAAACGAGATTTAAAGACTCAAGGAATGAACAATAAGCGAATGAGCTTGAAGGGCCAAATGAAGGAGAGGTATCACAGGACGAAGTCAATTATATTATGCATATGACTGGGAGAAGCAATACAAGAAGCAATCGGCCAGCGAAGCATGCCAGTGCTAAATTAACTACCTAGCTAGTTGTGTGCAATGTAATAATGTACAGGTCGACCAACTAGCTACCTCCTTGCATTCCGTTGGTGTGTATCCACATCCACATCTCCACACCCTCTCTCTCTCTCCCTTTTTTTTGCCCGTGCCCCTGGCACGGTTGTCCATCCGCCAATCCGTTTGTCTGTCCATCCGGGCATTTGGACAACACCTACGTAGCCGCGAGTCTCGAGTACTTACATTTCTAGATACTTGCACGTGGATAGCCTGCACTCTTTATGGCATAATGCGGGAGCATATTGGTCGGCACCTCGAATACGGTTTTAGTGCCTTAGTAATACTCAGTAAAGCTTCTACTTTATAGTGCATTTTACACACCGATGCTATGAGTCCAGTTGGAAATTGTTCTACCAGAGAATAAGAAAACGAGAGGAAGAAAGAGATGAGAGGTAGGTATGCGAGAACGAGATTTCAGACAAGCCGATGATAACCCAAGGAACGAGTCTAGTTTTTTTTTGCTTTTGTATAGACTTTTAAGCCTCGGACTCATTTATGAAATTTAAAATAGTGTCAATGGTAGCATACATTTCGAAAAACAGGAAAATGATAGTGTCATACAATTTTTTTAAACTTAAAATCGAGGTGATAACTATTTCTTAAATCTGGTATACAATATACATTAGAGTGGGTTGAAAACCCCTTTTTTTCAAGTAGCGGATTCCAATAGTGGGTGAAAATTTTATTTGCCCAATTGCCAAAAGATTATCTTGAATTTTTGCACGCACATTTTTTGGCAGCAAATAATAATAAAAAATTATGAATTGGAAAATAAAATTTGTTCTTCAGTTAGACACAGAAGAAACTGAGAATAAAATTTGTTGCAAAGAATCTTTCGTCGGAAATCGATGTAAAGTTTATCTTCTGTTTTTTCTGTGGAACTTTCTTACAATGTTCAGAAAAAAGAGTTTGGATTGTGTCAACTGCCTTTTTTTTAATTTCAAGATTTGACGTGTCCAAATGAAAAGGTGCTATCTCAGCAGAACCAAATAGAAGGGTTCTCTACTATAAAGGTTGTTGGTGTTCCCAATATTGATATGGGATTTTCAAACTTCCACAATTCACCACTCCAGATCGCACCTTTTTATTTCGTCCTACCGAGATGGGCATCTTTCCATTTGAGGCACGTCGACATGTAGTGCTTGCAATTTCTTCAACTTGAATCCAAGGTGCATGTCAACAATTTGGTTTTTGTAAAAAAACAATTTTTCGTAATCTGCCAGATCTAAGGATTGCCCTAAAGCTTTGAAATTCACTGAAATTTATTATAAGTCTTTTAATTCAGTTAAAATCCTCGGAGATATCTGGAAAATTCACAAATTTGTTTAAATCTGTTGAAATCGAAAAAATATCTTTAAATCTTTATTACCTCTTGGAATTCTTTTAGAAATGTTTAAATCTTTCAAGTCCCCTGGGATACCATAAAATTATATGAAATGTGTAGAAATCCCTTGAAAATCCCTAGAAGTCCCTTAAAAATTCATTCCATTTCATTTACTCCCTGAACTTCTTCAGAAATTTTTTTAAAATCGCTTGAAATCTTTAGATTTTACAAGGTCCGTGCAAATTCTATAAAATACTTCGAAATTCCGTAAACTATCCTAAATTTTGTAATTTCTCTTGAAATTTCTTCAATAACGTTGAAAACTTTTAAATCCTCTGAAATAAAATGAAACTTCTTGAAATCCCTTGAAATTTTTCAAATCCTTTATAATGCACTTTAAAAGTCCCTGAAGATTGTTAAAATCCCTGGAAATTATTAAAATCTCTCAAATTGAAATTTCTCGGTATCTTATGAGGTATCCTAAAATCTTCCAAATCCTTTGCAATCCATTGCAATTTTTATAACCTGTAACTTCCTTAAAAATGTATTACAATCCTGTAAATTATCTTAAATTTCGTAGTATCTCCTGAAATTTCTTCAAAAATTAAAAAAAAAATTTTAATCCTTTGAAATATTCGAAATTCTCTGAAATCCCTCGGAATCTTTAAAATTACTTCGCAAAGCTTTCACGCCCTATCAAATCCTTTCAAATCCCTGAAAGCAACGCAAGTTCTTATAAAAAGCTTGGATTCTGTTGGAATCTTTTAGATCTCGTAAAGTTTTCAGAAATCCCTTCAAAAGTATTGAGAGTTATTAAAATCTTCGAAATTTCTCAGAATCTTTCAAAATTTTCATTATCTTGAAAGTTTTTGAAATTTCGATTTTTTTCATGGCGGATATGTTATTTTAGCTAGTCGAGCGAAGAAGTTTGAAAATATGTTTAAAGGCAAAAAAAAATTCCTCAAACTTATTGATCGTGAATGGACCTGAAAATCTGGTCTGAAAAACACTCAAGAAAAAAAATTCTAAATCCTAAACATTCAGTGAAAAATTGTCTGGTGAGGAATTCAGGTTTCATTAATATTATCGATCAAAGGGACTTCTTATCAACCTGTATTGAAAACCTATGCTCAAAATGCCTTACCCTTGAATTTAAAGTCGTAGCTTTCACGTCGTCTGGCGACGATAAATTACTTTGTTATTATCATCCCGGTGAAAGAATCTAGTGGATATTTCCGATACCTCTTTAGAGTCGTAAAACTTGAAAAATGCTTTCTTTTACGGTGAATCACTCGTACCTGAGCGCTATCGACTTCAAACGAATACACGTTTTAAAAAGGCAGATATAGAAAAAGGACAAAGTTGAGAGTACAAGTGAGGAAGGGATGTAGATTCTAGAGGGAGAAAGTGAGGCTGAGGCCATGAAAGAAAGGGAGAAAGGAGAGGGCGCAAGGGGCACTTTATGCGTTTCTTTCGGCTCGCCGTTTCGTTTGCAATAATTTATGCGAGAAGACAGCTTGAGAAATGACCGCTGGCTCCTTGTGCAACCTTAATTTGCAACAGTTTACTTCAGGAACGTTTTGAGAAATGGCCGGCGGCAAGATACGAGGGCACGGCCGTGCGTACGTTTGTAGCTCACACGAAGGCATTTATCGGCGCTCCAGTGACGACCAATACCAAAAAAAAAATAATAAAAAAATGACTTTGGGAATTGACTCGTCTCGGACTATTGATATAAATAGTATGACTTAGGTATCTTATTCCTACATCCGATAAATGCGTGTCTGAAGAGGACATCCTTTTTATTCACAACAGCGATAAAAGCTGATGCTAGGAATGTCGATATTCCGGTCTTCAATGAATTGTCCACACAAATTTATATTTATCTCTATCCTAAATCCGAAGGAGATGCAAATTTCTTGCTAAATACAGCTGAAAAATTGATCTGCTGTCCAGACAAATTGTCTGCAAATCTGCTGAAAGCTAGATAACATGTCTCGACTTTAACCTCTTCATTTATTTTTTCTTACCTTCTCACTAACAAAAAAAAATTGAAAGGCTCAGATGAATACTGAGGAGGAAAACGTAGCGAGGTTTACAATGACAACGAATTTGACCCCAATTAAATTGTCCTTTCAACCTGAAGGGTATTCAAGTCATTGAATGTATACAGAGAGAACATTGATTTATCCTGAACAACAGTTATCACAACAGTTATCATAGCAGCGACAAATTACATCTGAACTCTAAAGAGAAAGAGGACCGAAAGGATCGAATCTAATAGTCCAGAATCGACCCTCAGTCCTCACTGAAGCGGTTCGTCGAACCTGTCGAGCGAGCCATCGTTCGATACACCCACTGGCCAATTACAAGTTACAACGAAACAATCCAGC
This sequence comes from Andricus quercusramuli, assembly GCA_932178445.1. Taxonomy (NCBI): domain Eukaryota; kingdom Metazoa; phylum Arthropoda; class Insecta; order Hymenoptera; family Cynipidae; genus Andricus; species Andricus quercusramuli. The sequence goes on along the minus strand of CAKNXH010000069.1, from coordinate 600,638 downwards.
GACTACAATCCATTGGAATTCCGTTACGCGTCATAGGCATAGACGCAATCAAACGCTGACCATTCGATAAAGAGGACAACAAAACACATACGTGTCCATGAGGCACCAAGTCTGCCAAGAAGATTCTAAGTCTGTAGTCTTCGAATCTTCGTGGCAGGCTCTCTGCCTAGTCTCTATACATATACATTATACATATACCACTATACCCTTTCGCACGCATCCTCGAAGAAACAATTAATTCTTCGTAGGCTCTTCTCTCCTCTGGCCTTTCTTGTGGCTTCACTTGTATTACATGTGTGTAAAGAATGAATCGGCAGCGGAAGGTAGGGACGACCGATGGCGATAGTACAACGTAATGGCAAGTTTATTGCCACAGGTATCATCAAGGATGCGCGATGCCTCTAAAGAACCTTACCTGTATCACTCTTTCGCTCTTTCAAAGGCGAGAATCTCATTTCAGAGGATGGAGTCAGCGGGAAATTGAAAAGCGTAAAGCGTAAAGTTTGTTTCAATATTAAGTTTACATACAAAGAGAATTCTACAGTAATCACTAGCGATGTTTGTGTGGAAATTCACATCTGTCATGCTCAATTTCTGTGACTTGATTTGATGTTTTTCACTTGAAAGGATGGAGTTATTTTTCATTTAGAATTCAGACTATCTGCAGGATGGTCATGATTGGAAATTTTACAGTTTTAAACACTTCTAATTTTATATCTTTCAATTTTGATGAATCATGGTAAAATCGTTTAATTTTCAAGGGTTAAATTTGACAATTTTAATCTGTAGGTCTATACTTTTCAATTGTCTAATGCAGAACATGTGGGAATATTGAAAACATGCAATTTGTATACTTATTGCAAATTTAGAATTCAGATTGAAAGCCTTAATAGTTATATAATTTCAACTTTAAAACCTTGAATATTGAAGAAAATTTTAATTTCAAGATTTTTGAATTTGCAAAAAGTATAAAGCGTTACGAATAAAAGAACTTCGATCAAAAGTGTTGATTCATCTTATATTTAAAAGTAGATACAAAATTGTATTGGTAAAATTATTTAAATCGTTCAAAGTTGCAGGATTAAAAATAAGAGCTTATTATACTTTAATTATTATTATGATTATTTTAGAACTGTCAAAATCAAATAATTTCGAACTAAACTTTGAATAATTGGACAATTTAAATTACGAACATTGCAATCTAGCAAATGAAGGGTCCCGGGGCATGAGGGCGCAAGTGCCAAATCTCATAAATGCGTTTTATTGACTTAAAACTTAAACTAATTGTTCTAATCTAACTCATGTTTTTATAAAAAATTATGGTCAAGTTCGTTTTACAATTCATGTTTGATTCTTTTCAAATGATTTCTCCTGTTTGCACCTTCTTTTCGCATATTTAATAAAGTTAAATAATAGTTTGAAACTTCTTTCTTGTTTTTTTTTAATCATAGAATAAAAAAGTAATGCCACATCATTGACAAGAGTTTTTTTCGAAAGTGGTTGCTTCTTTCAGGATGCTCATTATAGATTCGTTAACTTGGAGATTCTTGTTTGAATAGATACTTCAAATTATACAAATATAAACAAATTATAAAATGTTAATTTTTGCAGACTACCTAGTTAATATTTTTACAAAATAAGTTATTTAGAACTTTCGAGATGTAATAAATTGAATTAACAGTCGATTTAATAAATTTTCACTGAGGAAAGACCCATAGCCCTTTCTAATATTCTTCATTTAAACCACAATGTGACTTTAAAATTCCGGTCCTAAAATCCCTCTTCCAGCAGAAAATTTGATTTGAACTTATTATTATACCATTAAGCCATTTCCCATTCGGAGTAGGCATGACTTGCTCGGTTGGAAAATAGTAGTGTGTAGATGGGTATATAGGTATAAGGTAGATAGGTATATAGGTGTAAGGTATAGATATTTTAGATTGATCTAGAATTCTTCCGGACTTTGTCCATCAATGTTTTTCCGCATATTGTGCACAGAGGTTTCATGCTTATAGCGTTAATTTTACTCCTGTCCTTTTCTTGACAGGTCCATGTCTCGCTACCATATAGGACAGTCGGTACGAATATAGAATTACGTATAGTCATTTTAGCTTTTTTGATATGTTTTTATTTCTGAGAATGGACCCTGCTCCACCGATAACCTGCTTACCCTTATTTATGCGCCTATCTAACTCCCCATCTATTTTTCCGTCGTTAGTGAATAGGCTACCCAGTCATACGTACTTGTCAATTTGTTCTAATCTCTCATCATTGAGGACAATGTTGCATATTGTTTTCTCACTTTTTCCCTCAAACACCATGACTTTCGTTTTATTCACGTTAATTTTGAGGTCCATGTTCTTCATGCTTGTATTAAGTTTATTCAACATTCTCTGCAAGTCCTCGATTGATTCTGCCATAACAATCTTGTCATCTGCGAAAGCTAACCCACGCACCTTGACTGTTTCGAGATCTACACCTTCTTCGTCGAAGAAGGCCATTCTTAGACACTTATCCATATATATGATAAATAGCCATGAGGACATAACGCATCCTTGTTTCACGCCTTGCATAATATCGAACCAGTCACTTAATTTCCCACTAACCCTTACGCTCGCTTTGTTACCTGAATATATTGTTTTTATTGCTTGTAGGAGCCACCCATTGACTCCGTACTCTTTAAGGACTTCTCAAAGTTTACTTCTATTCACCCTGTCAAATGCTTTTTGTAGGTCAACAAATGCACAGAAAACATTCTTTCCTACTCTCAAACTTTTTTCTGTGATCTGTCTTAAGCTAAATATCTGATCTGTACATGATCTTCCTGGCATAAATCCACTTTGGAGACACTTTAGACTTCCCATATCTTTTCTTCTGTAATTTCCATTACCCTACGAATAAGTCTTTTCTAGTATATTTTACTTATACGGTATACTTAGTAATGATACCTCTGTAATTACTTCAGTTGCTTTTATCTCCCTTTCTTTTATATATTGGTACGATAATCGCTTTTCTCCAATCGTCTGGGACTTCTCCCATCTCGATACATAAATTTATTAATTCGCACAACCTGTGAGGTATGTACTCGCCACCGTATTTAAGCATTTCAGCGCTATCACTGTCTACAGCAGCAGCCATGCCGTTTTTTAAGTTCCTAATTATATCTCTAACCTCAGTGACACAGACTTTTTCAACTCGGTTTTCTAATGCATTATGTTCTATGTCGCAGAACTTAAATTCAATAAATCACCCCAAAATCGCCAAAACATTTGGTCAGAGAAATGGAAAACTGCGTAAAATCAAAACTCCTGAGCATCGCACGTTATCGACAGTAGTTTGAATATAGACATTCGGTAGCATCGAGAGTGCCCACATCCATCCTTGGCGTCAAACCTCCCGTTTGAAAGTAGTCACCGCTCGAACTCTCACCCATCCGAGTGCTAACCGCGCCCGTCCATGCTTAACATTCTAAATCTCGAAGTGTCGAGAATCACCAGTCAGCTACTATCGTCGGTTCTGATTGTCAAGAGTGCAAAATTATTGATTCTTTTATTTGTAGGCAATGACTTCCAATTTCCGAAACTTTTTTGTTTTCACCTTGTTTTTAGTGACATTCTATTTCCTCGGAAGGGTGGTTGAGCACTTAGCAAAGGAACTTATAAATACTATATATACGAGTAGTATAGAGTACATCTCGGGTGCATGTGACTCTCTATATAGACCGACAATACTACTTTACTGAGTGGCTCTGACCTTATTACGGATGGCTGGCAGTGTTAAGTGTAGCATAATGGTAGCGTAATGTTGGCATTGCGAGAGTACGCGTGTACGGTACTCGAGATATGTGTAGGAGAGACATAGCTCGCTAACTTCTCAGAGGTAACCCTTTATCTCGATACCAGAGGCGTACAACTGGTCCAGCGAAGCGTGAAAAACACATGATCGCTTGACAGCAGTAAGCAGTATGTATCTTGCGGCGCAGACTTTTCATTTTAGAGAAAACTTAGTTAACTACAGTTTTACTCACCATGAGCAAAATTCATGCAGGCGGTAATGAGGGCGTGCACTTAGCACCATCGATAATGTCCAATTTTCAACATTCTGTATCAATTTTCCAAATTATTAATAACGGTAATAATAAATCATGGCAAATGTACAACAATTGCAGTATAATTCTAGCTTAGGATAGCCGGGTGCAAACAACTCTGGTAATCCGTAGGCCGCTCGGTTACCCGAAATGGTAACCCCGTGTAATCCGAGGAATCCAGTGTAACCCGCAGTAATCCAGTTGTAATTCAGAATAATTCAAGTGATTTGGAGTGGTCCCAGTATTCAGGAGTAATCCAGTTGTAAGCTGGAGTAATACACTTATAATTATGAATTATCCACTTGTAAACCTCAGTAATCTAGAAAATCGTTATTGAAAATTTAAATATTCCAGTTAGGGATTCATCATTTTAGTTGAAAATTTAACTATTTCGTTGAAATTTCTTCTTTTTTCTGTTGAAATTCAATTTTTTAACTCAAAATGTAACTATTCCCTTTTTGATGGAAAATTGATCTTTTTTAGTTAAAAATTCAATAAAATTCTTTTTAAAATTCATGTATTTTGTTAAAAATTTGTCTCCTTCAGTATAGAAAATTAATTTTCTCGATCCTCAAGGGTTGGGCAACTCTACCGATTGGATGTGCAGTGTACACCATAGTTCTAACTTCAAGATATTTCACTATATTTCAATGTCTTCAGAAAATTTTACTGACTTCAGAAGACTTCACGTGACTTCAGGAGAATTCAAGTGATTTCATGTGAATTCACGTGACTTCAAGTGTCTTCATCTGAATTTACGTGACTTCATGAGAATTCAAATGACTTCATATATTTCAGGAGATTTAAAGTGGCTTCATGAGAATGCTAGTAACTTCAAATGAATGCAGATGATTTCAAGTGATTTCACGTGATTTTAGGTAAAATCACGTGAATACATGTGGATTCAGATGATTTCATATATTTCGGGAGATTTCAAGTGACTTCACGTGACTTCATGTAAATTCAAATGACATAAGATATTACAGAAGATTTCAAGTGACTTCAGAAGAAATCAAGGTCTTCAAATGAATTCAACCCCGTAATCCTTTTTGGTTGAAAATTTGCTACAGAATCCCTATGAATTGTATTCGGAACACCAGCGTCCTTCACGTTGAAGAACCTGTTAATTTTCACGAGTTAGAACCTTTCAATGTGTACCTTCCAAGATTAAACCTTGTCATCTGGACACATCGAGAATGGCTCTTCCCAGCCTTTAAATTCACTTCACTACTGGGAGCAAATAACAGTTTTGACCTGTGACTTAGATTTCGATCATCGATTTTTTCCAGGGATAACCGGCAACACCAAGCCGGTTCCCTTACGATAAGATTTTTCCCATCTACTCTAAGTGCTGTAACGGTAATGCGGCACCAAACAGAGACTCCAGAGTCAACAAGCGTATCGACAGACAAATTACTTGTGCTAATGAAACTCCGTGTGAAAACGATGACCGATCGATTGAAATATCATTTTTGCGCTTATCGGTGTCTTCTATTGCTGGGCTGCGAATACGGTTTCTCTTCTGAAGTACATTGAAGTAAATCCGGACTTTAACCGCGAACATTTTTTGCACAGTGTACCCCAGTCCCAGACACTGTTTTTCACTCGTAATAATTTAGAGAAAAATATTAATAGTATCAAATTGTGCAGGGTCACTCCTTTTTGTAACAGGTTTAGCGACTTCCGTCTGACGGGTTAAAGTACGCATTAGGCGTCTCGAAGAACGAGTTGTTTCATTAAGAAATAAAGATAAAGCGAAACTCTTTTGAAATTCTCAGAATCTTGTTTGAGAAGTTTCTGTCGTTTCTGAGGACCCCAAATAAAAACAAAAAGTATAATCGGCTTGAAATTAAACGAAATGTATAGCGGTCATTAATTTTTTGAAACTCCTCATTAATCGTTCGAATAAAAGGAGTCTTTTCAATTTACTTAACAAAGATAAAAATGTTATCATCCAGGTGCCATCTTCTAAAATGAGGCTGTGACACAGAAAAAACTAGGGGTTCACTAATGTTGTGGCTGAAGTAAAACTTGGCATCCTTTAGAAACGAGACTCCAATAGAACTCTCTTTCAGGGTTACTTTTTTAGTTCGCTGATGTCCGATAGATGGCGACATAAAAAATATCTGCAGTCTTTAAAAGTTTTAAACATAACCCTAAAACTGTCACATCTCAAGTCCATTATCTTCCTTTAAAGAATGACTAATCTCTATGATTATAGTTTCTTTATTCAATTTTTTACAGTGCAATGTCATTACATCTCTATTATAACGTAAAATGTGCATCATTAACTTGTAGAATATTCGAAGTGAATCGAGGCAGAAATTGAGTTTGTAGAAAAAGTCTCTATCAGAACTCATTATTTGGATTCCTTTAGAACCATTTATCATTTTGGGTTTGGAACTCTCGAATGAAAATCCCCGCACTCTCTACAAGAGGACTAGAACCACTTAACGAAATTTTGATTTGTCTGTAAAAATATCAACTTGAAGAGATTTAAAAAGAAGAAATTTGCAGTGAAAAAGGAGACGATTGACCTGAAAAAATGAAAAAAGGCTTCTTCGATGGTGCCATTCCCACAATGGCGTACAGTTGCGATGCTCCGGCCATCTTTGAGGATATATGAGGTGTTCAAGTAATTCGATCGAGGGTGGGCTTATGGCGATCAAAACCTCGTATCGGATTCCTTATGTTTCACAAATGGCTGCCTGACTGGTGTTAGTTACATCACCAGCCATCTTTCCTACGGCTTTCATTAGCCCCGAAGGCAACCTACACCCTCACAGAAATGATCGCTGAGTAGGTCGCCTCTCTCGGAGAACCAGATAGCTAGTTGCTGAGAAAAATCCACTAAATAAAAATTAAAACTTGGCAAAAAAGAGTGGATAATTCAATACCTTCAATATGTTCAACGGAACTCCCACAACCCTTATAACGTCATTTAATATCCGTTCTGCTTTGCTTCAGTATTAATTTCCTCACTCATGAATACTGAGTTGGATTTTAGCGAAGTTGTGTATCTGTAAACTTGTAATTTGCTCAGGGTAATTAAATTTTTGATGTTATTTTTTGGAATTGGGTAAAGTCTGCTTATCTGCAAAGTTTCCGTGTACTTTGGAGTTAAGCCCGGTTTAAGAGGCAGGTCGACAATAGGCTTCGAAATAAAGGTTTAAGCTTCAAACTAAGTCCAGCATAGATTTAAAATTTAAATACCTGACCTACTGCTGAGCGAGACCAATTCAGTTTCGGAGAGAAACTTTTTCCTAATATTCTCATAAGGGCCGTCCATAAACTACATTGCCAATTCATGGGGGAAGGGAGTCGCGCTAAAAACTATAGCTGGTATAGGGCGACAACATTACAGTTCAATAATAATTTAATAAGTTTAAAAATCACACTCTCTCATTTCTCCTTTTCTGAAAAAATCTTTTTCCCCCTGTTTTGAAGAAACTTCCCCTTTTTCTCGTTTTTTTTTCGCTCCAGTGTGAACTCAACTAACAGAACCTAACAAGAAGATCCATCTGTTTTTGGTTTAAAGTTTTTTTTTTTTCTTTGCTAAAAAGTCTACTGTTATAATTGCTACTATTTGAAAGAAAATTCATCTATTTAGTAGAAAATTCCTCTTTTTTAGTGGAAAATTAATATTCTTAGTTGCAAAGTAAACTTTCAAGTTGGAAATCGATATTTCTAATTCAAAATTGATCTTCCTTGTAGAAAATTAATCTTCTTGGTTAAAAATAATTTGGTTTCGATTGAGGATTCAACAATTTCGTTGTAAATTCAACTGTTTTGTGAAAAATTCGTCTTTTCGGCTTGAAAATTCCAAAACTTTCTAGGAAATTAAATTATCTGGTTTGAACTTAACTTTCTTGTTGAAAATTTATATTTTTGATTGACAATTCAAATATTAGGTTGAGAATTAAAATATTTGTTTGAAAATGTAACTATTTAGTAAAAAATAATTACCTTTTTGGTTGAAAAATCATATTTTGTGATTGAAAATTCAACAAAGTTCAACAGTTTTGTTGAAAATTCATGTATTTGGTCGATAATTCGTCTTTTTATGTAGAAAATTAATCTTGTTGACAATTCAATATTTAGGTTTAAGGATTTAAATATTTTGTTAAAAATTCGTCTTTTTTGGTTGAAATAAACTGCTGACAATTTTTTAGTTGGAAATTCATTTTATTTTGACTGAAAATTAACTTTCTTGTTGAAAATTCATTATTACCGGTTTGAAAGTCAACTATTTGCTAAACGTTCCATCTGTTAGCTTAAAAACTTAATTTTTTCTTGAAAATTCGTCTTTTTGGGTGAGAAATTAATCTTCTTTCTTGAAAATTCATGCATTTTGTTAAGAATTCGCCCTTTTGGATAGAAACTTCATCTTTTTTGGTAGAAAGAGACATCTTCCTTGGTTTCAAATTTATGTTTCTTGGTTCAACTTCCTTCTAAAAAATTATTCTTTTTGACTTGAAAATGTAACTGTTTGGTTACAAGTACAACAATTTTGTTGAAAATTGGTCTCTTTCGCTTGAAAATTTAACTTTGAAGTAACTTATGCTTAATTTGATTGAAAAGAATTTATTTTACTATTTCCGTGGAAAATCGCCCTATCAACCCTGTTTTGAGAGAATTTTGAGCTGTGATGTATCATGTTTTAATATTTTCAATTATTCTCCATTCATTACAGAAGCTCATACTCGTAGTTCACCAGAAATAGGACAAAATTGGTATAACGTAGCATACAGACGGCCCCTAACTCAGGCTAAAGTAAATACTCATGTTTCGTAAACGAAGCTTTTTACACGTCGACTCGATGCTGAAATTATGGGTTTAAATTGATTGCACGTTTTCTGTAGAAGAAAGTAATCTTTTTGTCTTTTTCTTTAATAAAAACGCCTTATAAAGCAGGTCTTGGCATGTTTCAAATACCCTTCTTTATGAGCAAAATTGCGTCTTACTTCTGATTATAAGATAAAAGATCGGCAGCTTCGCCGATAATTATACGCCGGGCGAAGATTCTCATTAATCCTATTCATCGAGAGTTTCGTATTTCACAGAGGTGTGCGCTCTTAATCCGCCCTCGCCTCTGGGTCCTGGCAGTTCGAATTTCGTAGAAACGCGTCTTCATTAAACCCTTCGCGTGCACACACAGTACTAAAAAATGATACGTTTAACAGAAGGATACGATGCGGTTCCTGGAAGTGAAAGTCTGCTCATTTCCATTGAGAACATTCCCGCAGGGACCATCGATATGCAAAGTCGATACAGTTCTTTCTTTAGCGATGCAATCTCTGTACATGTGTCTTCATAAATCCGTCCTTAGTGACCGATATTAAATCTTCCTTTCATTAATAACACGAATTATTGAATCTTATGCTAATTGCAACAACTGTAATTCTCACTTGATTTACCATACCGCGAATTTCCATCGCAAGGACACACAAAATAAAAATATCATACTTTGATTTTTTTTTTTTTTTTTGAGGCAGCTACATTTAAGTCCCGTAGCACTGGAGTATAATACATTGTGCTATGCCTTCATTTAAAAAGCTCGAGTGAAATAGAGGCCTACCCGCGAGTCTTACTCACTGCTGAAGTATCATTTTAGTCCTTCAGAGTGAGTATGTATACCGCCGGACAACTCCAGTTCACTGGGTATGTGCCTGTGAAAATCCCGCGGATCCATCCGAGTTTATTAGAAGTACTCGCATTTGTCTGTATTGTTGACCAGGGGAGAGGACAACTTCCGAAAACCATCATCCCGAGTTCAGCCGGTTTTCCGACATTCGATGTCCAACCATCGAGTGTACACTGTCATCCTCGATCATCTTTGGTAATTGGTTATAATCACATACATTTACATCTCCAAATTCTTGCAACGTCTTTGGGAACGTCCATTAATTACGTAAGAATAATTTTTGTAATTGTATACCTCCTCCCTCCCTATATATTCTAAAGATTCATGAGTTTATTTTGACCCCATTCACCCTTCTTACATAAGATTCTATATTTTTTACTCAATATGTCAAGAATATACCAATTATTTTCACTGTAAACGAAATGTCAAAGGATTACAAGGAATTAGAGATTCTTGATCTCCATCACTATTGAATCCCATCTGATGTTCCGAGAAAATCACGACTTTGTCTGAAAACGGTAGCATGCATCACTAATTTGAAAAAAATTTTAAATGTTTAAAAAAAGTCACAAAATTTCAAAAAATTCAAGATATACCGAAGTATTTTTACGAATTTCAAAGGATTTTAGACGATTTTAGAGGGATTTGAACATTTCAAGGCATTTGAAGGAATTTTATACAAAGATTTCAGCGAATTTTCAAACATTTCAAGGAATTTTAACGAATTTTAAGAGAATTAAAGGGGCTTCGATGATTTCATGGGATTTCGGGGGATTTAAAAAGATTTCAAAACACTCCAAAGTACATATAATATCCACGAACTTTATAGAGGAGTTCGTGAGATTTAAAAAGATTTAAAACTGTATTTCAAAGGATTTCCGAATATTATAAAATGTTTCGAGGAATTTCAATGGCTTTCAAAAGATTTCAATGGATTTTGATATATTTTAAGGGCTTTCAAAATATTTCGAAGTATATCCAAGGTGTTAGAGGATTTCATAAGATTTCAAGAGATTTCATAGAATTTAAAAGCAAGTAAGGGATTTCCAGAGATTCTGAATAATTTGCACGGGTTCTGAATATTTCAATTTGCTTTAGAGGAATTTCGAAAATTTCAAGAGACCTCGTAATATTTCGGAATAATTCATGGAGTTTCAATGATTTAGGCCGATTTAAAAAGATTTTAATAGGATTTTGGAGATTTCAAGCGATCACAAGGATTTCATAACATTTCACGGAATAGCAAAGAATTTAATCCAGGGAGCTCAATCGATTTAAAGGGATTTCAAGAGATTATATGTACGATATCCATGAAGCTCCTAGGATTTCATGGAATATTCATAACATTAAATTTTTTTGATTGATTTATAAAGTTTCCAAGTGATTGGAAAGATTTCATATTTTAAACATATAATTTGAATGAGGAAACTTACGTAAAAATTCTTTCCCTAACAAGTCTTACGTATAATGAATGGGCGCTCCCTTTTGAAAAAATGACTGAAGAATGCAAAAAATTCTTCACATAGATAATTTTCTATATTGCAGTTTTTCAAGTTCCCAGAGGTTCTACAGCTAATAAACATTATGATCGAAAATCTTCAATATAATAAATTTATGGCATCAGCGTGAACCAGGGTACAAAATGTCCATTACAGCTGTATTTCAATTGAATTTTAATTGTGATCATTAACTGAAGGTACTATAATTGATACGGTCCTTAGAATTAGTGTCCCTTTTACGGCCTATCGTAAATACTGTCATTAAATTAGCGCCATAAACTGATTTATGAATACGACTAATGACTATTTCTCATTTTTCTCAAAGCATGCACCGGGAGCTTCAGGTTATTAAATCCAAGGAATTTTTCCATTCTTCAGAGCAGACAAAACTCGTAAAACGTGATTGGGTCCTCAAAAATTGGATATTCGGTCTAAATAGGAAACTCAAGGATACCGATGGTATAATAAAACGATTAGCAATAAAGCACTTTATGGGTGACGAACGGTAGACATGCTAAATCATATAGCAATATTGTGCTTCCGTGTCCTTCTCAACTCGACTTGTGCAACCAGAAGCTGCACAGTGCACATGCATAGAAATGAACATTTTATAATGCTATTCTTAGTTTCAATTGCGAAATCAATTTCACCCGCTCTTACTTTCCAGAATACCATCTCGTGATACAGACTTGTGGTGAAGTCATAGTGCATTCCTTTGTGCATTCGCCGTTGCAAACACACACAAATTGGATTGATCTTACGACTGTTTCGCTTTCATGTGGAAAATAAAAGTGGTCTGTGAATAGGATGATCATTTCAAAAGAATTCTTTTTTAAACTATACAACTCAAATGGCGCAAATGATTTAGTAATAGATATGTGCTTCTTTATACCTTTTTCATTACCCTTTTTCCCTCCCCCCCCCCTCTCTCAAAACTCTGCACTCAGCTCTCTTCCCCTATGCCTATGACCCTATGTCTATAGTCATGCACCTTCTTCACAACCCCTCTAATACTCATCCCTATCAACCCCTCCCCGTCCCCCTCATGGATCGCCCCTCTTATCCCCTGAACTCTTCTCATATATACCCTATCCCTCAGGCCCATAGCTCCTCTCTTTTCTACTTTATCGATACGCCCTTACACCTCTCTGCCCCTCCAACCCCTTTATACAACCCTCTACTACTCCAGCTCTACCTTCTTCCTTCTCACCATCTTCTCATACCATCAGCCATCCACCCCTCTCAAGTATCCTTCCTCCTCTACCCCTTTTCAAGGCCCCGTCATCATCTCTGCCCCTCACCATTACTCCTCACTCCCCAAGATGGCCGTAAAACTTTATTTTTAACATTTCCTGACTTTTCCGTTCATAATAGAAGAATTTAAAGAATCTGAAAGAGTCTAATCAACCTAATTGTACAGAAGATAATGGAAATGGCGATGGACACATCAGCGTTTAGGTTTCCATGTTATTTTCAATGAAAATAGTATTTAAATTGCTAAGAAAACCATCGTAAAGTGTGAGAGAGGGGATATAGGGTAAGTTAGGGGAGGGAAAGTGCGGCGAGAGGATGAAGGTCAAGGAGCTACAAAAACATTGTAAGCAATTGGGATTCACGGAAATATTAAGAATATGAAAATAAATGCTTTTCATACACATTGCGCTAACGCGCAAAATCAACACGCTTATCAATATATTTACTCTAGTAATTTTTGCATTTATTTCGTTACCCACACTAGTTATGTATTCATTTCATCAGAAATTTCCATTTTGAGACTATTAATCATTTGAAACTGCTAATGTTTGAATTTCTTCAATTTAAACTAACGTATGAAGGTTAAATTGTTCAATCAAGAATTATTTATATCCTTTTGTTCTTATTTCAAACTTATTAAGTATAAAACGTCTTTAATTTCGAAATATTAAGTTTGATGTGTTTCAAGCTTTAAATTGTCAAAACATTAAAACTCAATTTGAAGTGGTAATAATTTACATTTTTAAATCATCTTTTGATATTTAAATTTTGAATGATTTTACTTTGAAATTTTACAATTCGAAACAATTTATATTTAAATCCAAAAAATTTTTCAATCTAAATTTTCCAGTTTTGAAAAATTGCATCTGAAAATATTTAATTCTGAATGCTTCTAATTTTGAATGATTTTGATTTAAAATTATCCAGTTATGCTCGTTACTGTAATTACGTGATTTTACGCGAGATTTTTGTATTGATTTTGAAACTTCCAACCATGCTGTGTTCTTTTTATCTTATTCTGCTAAACGCATATGTAATGCATTGTATTGAAAAATCATGTAGGTCTAAGCCCTAGGCCTAGGTAATACTGAAGAAGAAATTCCAAGATATTTATGATATCGAAAGAGTGCAACCATTAGACACCTCGATTTTATTAGTCATTTAAACAATTTTGATTATTTACTGAAAACAGGGTACTCTATGGAGACCAATTCTTAAAAATGGGGGATATAGTAACTTGCCTGTCTAATAAAGAATCTTTTATAGAAGGTATAAACCAAATTTAATTTGTAATCTCTAAAATTTATTATTCTTAAATATAAAGTGCTTCTTGTTGAAAGTCTCTGCATTTTTAAAGTAGTTTTCAAAATCCCTAGCTTCGTCTTTTTTTCCCTGAACAATGAAATTCTATAATTTTTTCCTGATTTTCAAGTTTGCCCATGCTCATTGATTAAGGGTGTTGCCAGAGAATTATTGTTAACTGGTTATACGGAACTTTCTTATAAGTTGATAATGGAAGCAGATTTTCCAAATTGAAGATTGAAATTTCAGTTGCTTAAAATTTGAGATCATTCAGTGTCACCCGATTAAAAATTAATATTGTTTTATTTTATCACTCATAAAGCGTCTGAAAGCTTTTTATAGTGTGCGTATATGTTCACAGTATGTAAATTAAATTTCGAAAGATTCTTGAACTCTCCAGGAAACACTTCTGAACAGAGTTCCGCCATTTTTTCCGAACAAAACTTTTCCGTGTAAATAAAAATGTGAAATACGCAATTTCAATCATAATTGACGCCACTGGCTGGATTCGAGCTCTCGCGCAGCTGCCAGATAGATCTCTATTTAGTAAAATGTTATCGGACAGGAAAAGGAAAGGAAGGCGCGACTCCTTTTCTCTCTTTCTCAATTTCTCTCTCGGGTTAACTGCTAGAACAAAGAGGGCTGCGGGTTTGAAATCTACCACACATATATATATGATCCCGATATTTACAGGCGGCTTGCTGGCGACCGGAAGTGCGCTGGTGTGCGTATACCGGTACGCGAAGAATACGTCGTCGCCCCGTGAGAATGGGGTATGGGTTGATATGGGACCCCATATAGCCGCCGCTCGGTGGGCCCGAGTTGAAGCTGATGTGATTTGACTATATTCACACCTACCTACGGCCTCCCACGCACCCCCCTGCCTCCACCGTTGAACGCAGGAGGCTAAAAAAATCGCGCACGCTATTGTGTTGACGGCACAGCATCCACCGGCATCGGGGCTCGGGTTCTTCATTTTTGCATGTCTCGCGCGATTCTGTGGAGGTGAGGTAGTTTGAGTTTGAACTGGAGAAGAGGAGATGTGAGATCCAAGACGATGACGATGACGTTGAGGGGGAGGAAGACGCGTATGAAGGAGGCCACTGCGGCTCCGGTTACCTTCGGTTAAGTCCGCCAACCCCTTTGGCTCTTCTCTTCTTTCACGGACCAACCCTCTTTATCGAAGCAAATATCGCACGACCAACCAGTGACGGACCCAGCTTTACCAAGAACGGGCCCCCCGGAGTTGAACCTCCTACCCTGCCCTCTCCTTTCCAAAACAGAGATTTTGAAACGACTTTTTGAAAAGAGATTTACAGAGTTGAAAAATTACTTTTTCTGGTTGGATTAGCTCGAATTTTCGGTCTAAGGATATTTGACTAGGTGGTCAGCAAAGCGGGATAATCTGCGAACCCGATAATCTGGTTAACAGATTTAGATTAGAGTTAAAGTAGACTTCCGCTAAATTGAAGAAGTCACGGTTAGAGTAGATTTACCGGATTTATTATTGTAACTAAGTTATCCTATATCTTTGTAAAGAATTGCCCAGAAAGTCTTCCTTATATCTAGAAAAGAAGACATTTTAATTTTCTGGAATGCACATTTAAAATTTTAACTTATACAAAGTGTGCCATGTATCATTGTAGGCCTTGCCAACCCTAAACGCAAGACTCCGGATGATGACGTTAGTATTTTATGGCTTCGAGGGACGATCCAAGAAACTAGGGTCCGTTGATAATTATATAGAATATAGTATCCAGTATACTAACTCGGCCCTTCGACGGTTTAACGGTAATCAAGGGACGCGGGATATATTAAATATGAATAATTTGGTATAAATGGAAGCATTTAGAAGAAAAGAAATACCTGGTGGATTAAAAGCATTTTGGGAAATGTAGATTATGGACAGCTGCTTGCTTTCAGTAGGCGGAGGAAGAATGCTTTTGAATTAGGAAGAAAGCCTAGGAAAGAAAGAACCGTTTTCTTCACCTTTTGTTACTGAGGCTTAAGAAATAAGAATAGTTTTTTAATTTGAACTAAAAGGTTTATAATATATGTTTCTTTATCCCTCAACTTTCACGTTATTACTACAATTTCCAATTCATCTGACCTGTGTTTAACTCTTTTGTACATGAAGGAATAAATTCACTTTTATTGACATGTTTTATGTGTTTTATTTCTGTCCTTGGCATTGTGCAATGCGAACAACGTAAAATACGTTTTGCATATGCATAAGCACTATTCAATGATTATTATCAAGGATAGAGTGGCATTTGTCACTCGCGATTTATCGGTATCCATTCACTCTTTGTTCCTAATAAATTAATGGAGTGCTATTTTTTATGTTGGGATCGAATTTTTTATTATGAGGTACGATTATAAATTCGCAGTAGCTTCCAATTGCACGCAAAAATGCAAAACGCTAGGCAAAAAAGTTCGTTTTCCTTGTGCTTTCATCTTCACAATTTTTAAATCTAACCACTTTTTCTACATTTTTTTACAACTAATCTCGTTCCATTTATCAAGCCATTAGTAATATTAACCTGATTTCCTCATGTTTTATTTTTAAACCCTAATATGAAAAAGAAAAAGAAAAATAGCAAATTTTATTTTTCATTACATTTCTAAATGCCAAGAGCTTCTAATTTGAGCCATCCGGAAGGAAAATCGAACTAAAAGTAAAGCTTCCAGCCAATAGATGGTATTATTTCTGAAAATCTATATTTTCTGATATTTCTTATTTTTTTACGCACTGATAACAAAAAAATAATACCATGCAAATACCTTTAGATTGAGCCATCTCCGAAAAAATCGGATAATTTTTGGCGTGTCATAAAATCTGAACAAAAAAATGCGCTCGCTATTAACATGTATGATGATGATAAGCACTTAAGCAGGTATACTGATTACAGGTTATTTTATTTGTAATAATCGCTGGGGGATTGTATTGACCCTCCAAAATTAAATTTTGTAGAAACTGTTGATGTAAGTTTATAATTTCACAACTGAGATATTAACAAATGAATAACATTTCCAATTGAAATACTGCGCACCTACAAGAAATTATGTAATTTTCACACATTTAATAAAACTCACTATTGAAGGCCACCATTGTGTGCCGAAACGTTTGAATTTGAAACAACTTAATTGGTTTCAATTCAAATGGCCCAAAAATCAACAACTTATACTTCAACAATTTTTACGAAATATTTTTTTTATGTTTACAAATAATTATCCATAGATCAAAATAAATAAATTTAACATAGAATCTTCTATAAAGAGAATTAAACAATTTTAGACTTTAATTGGAAATTTTTTTATCTATTTATTTATCTCAACCAAAAAAATGACTTTTCTACCATGAAAGTAGATGAATTTTTAACAAAACAATTTAATTTTCCTCGAAAAAAGATTACCTTGAACAAAATAGGTGAATTTTCAAACTAAAAATATGATTTTTCAACGAAATGGTCAAATTTCCAAAATGAAAAAGATTAAACGTAAACAAAAACAGTTGAATTTTCAACAAAAAAGTTAATTTTTAATTCGAAAAGACGAATCTTCTCGCCGAATAGACAAATGTTCAACAAAAGAGTTGAATTTTCTACCACATACCTGAAGTTTCTAGATAAAAAAAATTAATGTTAAAATAGAGAGAACTAACTTCAACCAAAAGCAGTTGCATTTTCAACGAAATAGTTCAATTATTAAGCCAAAAAGTCGTTAAGTTGACTTTTAATCAAGAAGTTTGAATTCTCAGCCAAATAGTTGAATTGTCAAAATAAAAAAATGAATTTTCAACAAAAAATGTAATAGTTGATATTTTAACTAACAAAAAGAAGTATAAGAAAAAGTTCATCCAAATTGTTGAACTTTCGAACCAAAAGACAAATTCTCTGTATAACAGTTTAATTTTCAAAACAAGAATGTAACCTTATACAACATAAAAGTTAATTTTCCATCAAACTGTTGCATTTTTATTAAAAAAGAGGAAACTTCGAGAAAATAAAATTAGTTTCCTGCAAAAAACACGAATGTTTAACTAAAAAAATCAAGTTTCAACAAAAAATGGAGAAGTAATATTTTGAGTTGAAAAAAAATTAAGTTTAAACATAAAGTAAACAGATTTTCAATGAAATAGTTAAATTATCCACCAAAAATTGAAAATTACTCAAGTAGTTAAATTTTCAATTTAAAAAGATCAGTTTTGAACCCAAAATAAAATAGTTACATTTTCAGTTTGGAAAATTAATTTTTACCACAAAAAAAGAAGAGTTTTCAATAAAATAATAGTTCAACTTTCAAGCGATGAGATATATTTCAAATTAGAATGATGAATTTCCGACTGAAATACTTCAATCTTCAGTTGAAGAAGTTAATTTTTAACAAAAATTTTCCAACAATTTTTCAATTTTCAAGAAAATTGTTGAATTTTTAACTAAAAATGATGGCTTTTTAAAAAAAATGTTTAATTATTAAGCAAATAATAACATGAGAAACTTAAAATATAATCATCAGGAGAAAGAAACTAGATCGCATAGAAATAAAAATAGAAATTCATTTTCGAAACTCCCTAACTTTTCCCTGACCAATTTTTTATTCTTTCTAACCATTAATATTCAAAGTCCAAAATTTTAACCTTTAAAAATTGTTAACATGTAGAATCTTTCAAAAACGGAATAAAACAATTTCAAACTTATTATCCTTGACAGTTATTAAAAATGCCTCTTAAAGAAATTCCCTGACTTTGTCAAGATTTTTTTTTAAATCCCTCAATTTTTCCTAACTTTTTCCCGATTTCCAGGTTTTGCTTGACCTACGGCCACTCTGATTTAGTATTCTTTATTGCGTGAAGCACTAGCGCTGCAGTTGTGGTATTGCATATTATTGGAGGGGGAGTGGCCCGGCTGGTGGCCAGTGCGCGCTCCCGCTGATCTTAATCCACTTATGTAATGGAAAAAGAGAACCTTTTAAAAACGATTAAATTGTTCAGGAAATTATGAATGATAGGCGGGAATGAAAACGATTTATGAAAGAAGTAAAACAACTTCAATGGCCCCCCACGATTAGCCACAACCTTTCCATTCATAATCCCATTTTTCTCTCTATACTCTAAACCCCAAAATCCCCCTGCGATCTCTTTTCCCTAAAAAAAAATAATAATTCCAAGCTGCGTAATTAGAGGCAGTGACTCACCCTCTTTGGGTCTCCCCCATGGAAAAAAATTAATCTAGAAACTGCGTGGACTGATATTTGAAAAAGCTGGCAGCTTGTACTACTTGACTCACCCCCTCCCGTTACACGTCACTGATCAGGCCCTTGTCTCGTCGGATCGTGCTTTTCAATAAAAATTTCTTCTCTCCTAGGTATAAATTCATAACGAATATAACGCGAGGGAGAGCGGAGAGAGCGTGCGAGAGGGAAAGTGTTTGGGGGGGTGGGGTGAAAAATCGAAAGAAGAAGAAAAAGAGAACCATAGCGTCCGCGGACGAGGCTGAGACGTCGGTCGACGATTGGTCGGTAGCAACCCTTGCGGGGCGTGCATATGCACGTATGTGTTCATGCAGAGAGTACTGTACCCGCTGCAGAAAAGGGGTTACTATTCTCGACGACAACCGACGACAGAGGGGTAAAAGTCTCACTGTTCCTTGTTGCCTTTGTTTACCTTAGGCCGATCATTAAAATGGCCGCCGTATCGGTGAGCTCTCATTGGCTGACAGCTCCCTTCTCCCGAAGCAACCCTTTCGCGATAGAACACGCTCATCGTCAGTAGATTCATACAGGGCGTATGTGCAATATACTGCATCCAACCCTCCTATGCAGCCCCGCATCTTACCTCCTGTGCAAATTGTAACACTAACTTCATTGAAGACTGAACTTCTGAACTCCTACTTTTCACACCTGGAGCTAGAAGCTCCTTTGAACCACCCTAGAAGTTTACTCTTGATGTGCTTCATGAGTGCCGAGGGGTTAATTACTCGTATTTTTGGTGTACACTAGATTTCACGTTTACAAGACTGCATTCTGCATAGGATTTCAAGACTACATACATGTGACTGAAAAATATTGCATATTGCAAAGCAACGTTCTATTTTAGACTACTCATAATCTCATATGAAAGTACACAAAACCATCGATTCTGCACATATAACCTTCGCACGTCAAAAACCTGTGAATTCCTTTGATCACAGAAAAACTGGGGTTCGGTAATGTTGCGGCTGAAGTAAAAGTTGGCATCCTTTATAACTATATAAGAATACAATAGAACTCTTTTTCAGGGTTCCTTTTTAGTTCGTTGATATCCGATAGATGGCCAATTACGGGTGCCAGTTCAATTGCTCAATGCGCATGTACCAAAAAGAGCGGGCCTACTTGAAATCATTTAATATTTTGAATAATTATACAGATAAATATATCAAAAGTTTTTTATGTGGAAAAAACAGATTAAATTGAATGGCAGAAATGTCTAACTTCCTAAAATAATTAATTATATATGAACGTAATATTGCAATTGTAGGCCCGCGCTTTTCATAAAAAATTTTCTCATGCAATATTATTTAATCTGTAATATAAAGTAAAAGGTGCATCGTTAATTTGTAAAATCTTCGAAGTGAGTCGAGGCAAAATCCTTGGAAATTTATTGAAATCCTTTCAATCTCGTGAAAGTCCTTGAAATACCTCAATATCCCTTGAAATCTTTGGAAATCCGAAAAAATTCTTTGAAATCCCTTGATATTTTTAATATCTCTTTGAATCTCTGAGTATCGCTTGAAATCTTTGGAAAGCGTGAAAAACCATTTTAAAAAGTAGGTGAAATTTCTTATAAAACACCTTAAATTCCCTTGAAGTGTTCGGAAATCCTATAACAAAGCTCTTTGAAATCCCTTGAAATGTTTTATATCTCATTGAATCTTTTGAAATTCCTTGAATAAAAATTAAATGAAACTTATTCATTGAAGTTCTCTAAAAAAAAACCGTTAAAATCCCTAGAAATATCTGAAATCCTTGAAGATTGATCAATGTCATAAAAATCTTGTGAAATTTCTTAAAATACCTTAGATCCTTAAAATCCATCCTGTCATCTTTGGAAATCCTATACAAAATTCTTTGAGATACGATAATATGTTGTTAATCTCTTGAAATTTTATTAATCTCTTGAAATCCTTTGAAATTTCTTCAAATATACACGAAAAGGTTTGGGAATCTGTAAAATCATCGCAAGAAGCCCCTTAAAATGTTTCGAAATTCCTTTAATTTCATGGAAATATTGTTAAATCCCTTGAAAACCGATGAAATCTTTTGAATTTAGTTGAAATGTTTAGAAACTCCATAAAATCCTTTTAAAAGCCTTAAAATTAAAATTTTTTTAAATTTACTTTAAACATTTTTAATTTTAAAAGCCTCGGGAAATTAGTTAAAATCCTTTGGAATTTCTTAAAATCGGCTGATATATTTGGAAATTTTCAAATCCCGTGAAATTTTTATGAAATCTGCGATGGAATCGCCTAAAATCGGTAAAAAATCTCCGGAATTCCTAGAAATTCTTTGAAATTTGTTGAAATTCTACTTTAACTATATAAATAAATCAATCTTTTGTACATTCTCTATTTTTTGCATTTTTTCTATAATGATTTTTCTAGAATTGCGAAAAAATTACAACAATATTGCATTGTATTGCAGAGGATTGTACGGGATTGCATGAGATGCAAAATTTATAAAAAGTATAGCAAACCCAGTCTGCAATGCATCTTAATAAATCGTGAACTGGGGCTAAGTGGTTCATATCTGGGGAAAACCAGCTCACGCTCAATTCTGTATTTTAAATGCGATATTGCTTCTTTTAGATTTTGCAACTGAAGTTTTGCCATTTTTTTACAAGCCTCTATATTTTTACCAAGAAGAAACAAATAGTGCATTCAGAAATGCAGAATCGAGGGTAGACCACTTTCACCCATATGCACCGCTTAGCCGTAGCTTACGGTATTTGAAACACTTTTGAAATTTAATGTGTTGATCTACATTTTCCTAATTAGTACGAATGCTTAAAGAAATGTAAGTCACTTCAAAAAGTGTTTTGTTTTACGAAAAAGAGAGATTTTTCCTCCTTAAAAAAAGCAGCTTCTTCGCTTTCAAATCTGTATTTTAAATGAACTTGGGATTTTTTGAAAATTTCGTTTTTCCGGCTAAGATGAAGTTCATTCAAAAAGGCTTCATAATCATCATGAAAGTATTTTATACTTCAGAATCTGATACAATATTCAATATAAAGTTTCATCTTTGTTGTATCCACTTCAATAACTTTGAACCGTACTGAAAGCGGAAATTCACCCCCTCGCTCCATATCAATTTTGGAAACTTTTAACTCTAGAGTGAAATATCATAAAAGATTCTAGCTCTCCTCACTTACTAGTAAACTTGAAAGCTCCAAACTTTCCCACCCCTACTATAAAACTTTGAAAGATTTTGATCGAATTAGACTTCCTGAAAGAAGAATGAAACGGCTTTTTGCTTTCGTTTCTTAAGAGACATCGACCGGTTTCAGAAATCCCAAGGATTAATTCCCGAATTATTTCTAGAATGCAACAAATTATGCTGAATACAGATTCGTTGGGGAATCGAAGCCTAATACTTAAATTGCTCTTCTCACTGACTTAAAAGTGTTTTTTCAAACCCCTTTTTTTTCTCATTTTTCTGCGGGATTCGAGGCAGCATCCGGTGCGATGGATCTCGCGATAAGCGAGATCCTTTGTGTCTCAAGGTGGACCGAGGGAATCTGGTAAGAAAATTAAATTGAACGCTTCCACGAAGAAGGAGACCAAATCGTCGACAGCCTGCTTCGAATTCACGGGTCATCGATTTCCCCCGACGTTCTCGTTTGTGTCCACTTCGATCGTCCTACGAACTACGAACCACATTCCGATATCTGGAATAAGTCAGAATCGAGTGGATAGTTTATTTGCTCATTTCCCTCGCGAATCAGAATTCCTCCAACAGGAGAGGGATGCAATAAAAAAAATATATGCAACAAAAAAACAGAAAAAAGGGCCAAAGCGGGACAGAAGGTGACCGAGATGAACTGTCACCGCTGGTAATACATCGTCGCCTTCTAGTCCCCGCCACACGGACGGACGGACGGACGGACAGACGAAAGAAGGATTTCAGAGGAAGAAAGACGGGTTCACGCAAACACGTGTTACGAACAACAGGTCCGTCCCGTCCTCTCTACATGACTATACCGCTTGGCAGGTAGTCCCTCCCAGGGACGTAGAAAACGAGATCTTTCTAAATTGGGGAAAAAAGTCCATTTTTATTGTTATGAAATTGAAAAAATGTGCCTAACAAAGGGGAGGCTCCCAGACTTCACACTCTTACCCCTATTCCCCTCTTTTCCCATTTTTCCAAGAATGCCTCTTTTTCCGTTTGTCCTCAAAAAATTCCTCTTTTTCTAGTTTTTTTTTCGCTTAAATGCTAACTGAATTAATTAAAGATAAAAAGATCGAACTATTTTTGATTAAAAGTTGATGCTTTTAAATTGAAATGTCTCCTATTACATTTTTGGTTTAGAATTCATTTCTTTTAGTGAAAAATTCTACTATTTCCTTGAAAATATAATTAATTTGTTGAAAATTCAACTACTTAGTTTAAATGCCATATTTTTTGGTCGAAAAATCAACTTTTTTGTTGAAAATGCATCTTTTTGAATCGAAAATTTGTCCTTTCGGATTAAAAATTCATATTTTTGGGGCAAAAAAGTAATCTTTTTGGTTGAAAGTTATTCATTTTTTATTAAGAAGTCAACAATTTTCTTCAAAGTTTTATTATTCTGTTGAAAATTAGACTATTTTGTTGAAAAGTCATATTTTTTGTGGAAAATTCAACTGTTTTGATACAAATTCATATTTTTGAATAGACAATTCGCCTTCGGATTGAAAATTCTTCTTTTGGCGCAGAAATGTATCATCTTTTCTATTTGAAAGTCAACTCCTTTCAATTAAAATATCTATTATTATATTTGTTGTTCAGAATTCGTCTCTTTTGGTTGAAAAATTAAATATTTTGTTGAAATCTCAAATATTTGGACAAAAATTAATTTTTTTTTCAGTCGAAAATTCATCAAAAATTCATCTGTTTGTAGAAAATTGATCTTTTTTGTTCGAAACTTAATTATTTTAATTAAAAAGTCTTCTGTTATATTTTTGCTTAGAAATTCATCAAATTTGTTTGAAAGGTTAATCTTAATTCTTTTGTTGAAAATTAACTTTTCTGTTTACAAAGAAGATGAAAATTTGTCTTTTTAGGTTGATAAGTCATTTCTTTTGGTTAAAAATACAACTGCTCGTTTGAAAACTAATCTGTTTTGGTTGAGGATTCAAAGTATTTTGTTAAGTATTGGTCTTTTTTGGTTGAATTCAACTGTTTTTTTTAAATAAACAATTGAAATTTCGGTTGAAGTATCAACTATTAAAGTTTCTTTGAGAATTTAGCTTTATTGGTTGAAAATTCAACTATCTGTCTTAAAGTTGAACTACTTTGTCGAAAAAATCTTTCTTTTTTAGTTGAAAATTTAACTATTTTATTGAAAACTCGTTTTTTCTTTTGTTGAAAAATAATTTCATTAGCTAAAAATTTAACTGTTACATTTTTTGGTGGAAAATAGATAATTTTCAGTTAAAAATTCAACTGTTTTGTTAAAAATGAACTTAAAGTATATTTTGTTTGAAAGATCAACTATTTGGTTGTTTATACAACTTTCCGGTTCAAAATAATTGTTATGGGTTAAATATTATTACTATTTAGTTGAAAATTCATCCGTACTGATTGAAAATTATTTTTTTGTAATTCACTGTTTCGACTTGAAAAGTTAAACGTTCAAAAACATGCAAATTCATAATCAAAAGAAAATATTAAAATGCAGCTATTTTTGGTTGAAATTTAATGTTTTAGTTTAAAGATTCTACTATATTTGGTTGTAAAATAATTTTTTTATGTTTAAAATTCAATTATTTGTTGAAAATTTCATTCTTTCTGTTGAAAATTTGGCTCTTCTGCTCGAAAACTGAACTATTTTGTTGAAAATTCAAAATCTTAGAAATATGGTACCTACATTAATTTGATTCAAAAGAATTGATTCCCATATTTTCGTGAAAAATCGCCCTATTTCCCCTATTTTGAGGGTATTTTGGCCTGTGCCTGGGTTCCCAACTCATCACTGATGAAAGCACTTCATTACTCTCCCCAGAAAACTTCCAAAGCTCTAATTAAATTACAAGGAATCTAGATTATTTCTGCTTTGAGAATTAATCCAGAATGTTTTAATTTATCTTATGCATTTCGAGATTTATTAATTCATTAGCTCTTCAAATTGGAAGAATTTTTATCTGAAGAATCCTTGGATTACGGTCCTGATCTCTCGATTCCCTTGCTTCGCGAAAAGGGACAAGTCGACTCCTGCTCTTCTCTCGGCGAAGTACAAACGAGCTGTATTCGCCAAATCTAGCTAACTCGAACCGAACTGAATCGAAGGAATCCACCTCCTGCTCCTTCACGTTCTACTCTTGTACACCTTCCAGCAGCTACCTACTCTAACTTCTCTGCTTACCGAACTGCCGACAACGATCGTAGCCAACTAGGGCTGCCCCGTGAAATTAGTAGCACCAGGCTGAACAAACTTCGAATGCAAAAAGTAGCGTGAAAATAAAATCAGACTCGACCTGGAACCTTTTTTTTTTTTAATTGGCTACTAATAAAAGCACGAACCATCTGTATTATTAGTTGGTGCAATATTTCCCAGTCTCTCACACTCAAAACATGTCACTTGACGCTGATCCTTATCTAAAAAAAATAGGTGGAACGAAATTATCGAACATCTCGCATTCATTGTTGGTAGCTACCTGATTGGTTGCATACTGCGTGAATACTGAATATGACTTTAAGTCGCTAACAATTTATTTCTAAAAGAGAAGCTTTTAATTGTAAATGATTCTCTAGTAATTAAAGCAACAATGTTCTGTTCTTATCGTTTTGTCCAAGTATTTTAAAAATGACAAAAGGATTTTATTTATAACCCCTTGACCATATTAACTGAGGTAATGTATACTTATCTATTAATAAATATTAAGTATTTTCTGCACTATCAATTTAATAAATTAAAGTTTGCAAATTAGTAATTCTATTTGATGATAAAAATTATTTCTGAATGTTTCTAAACATTGTTGATAAAAGAGCAAATTTTAATTATATTTCAATATTGGGAAGTAATTGTGTTCTCGACATTTTTCTTTTGTTACGTAATTTACGACGTAGTTCACGAACGATGATGGAATTTTCAATTTGATTAGTAGGACGTGCCGAAAAACAAAAATATTATTTTTTCCTTTAAAACAGGAATAAAAAGGAAAAAAATAAGTCCAGTTTGCGCAACGATGTTGAGCATCAAAATATTACTTTTATTTCTCAGAATTTTCCCTGAATTGCATACTTCTCGTTTGAGGCAAAATAATGTTTTGCTTGTTTCGAATAAACTGAAAATGTTTCCTAATACTACCATATTTATGCCTACACGCAGTTTACATTCCAGGAAATAATACCTTGTGCTCACACACTGATATTAAACTTTTAATAACGAAAAAAATAATAATTTCACGTTATTCTCCAGTATCTCTTTTGCCATTTTATCAATTTTCTACCCTTTTAGGTAGTTAATAATGAATCAAGTATGTATTTAAAATATAAAAATGTAATAAAACCTGGAAATCAGCTTAACTTTTGAATAAGGCAACGGCGAATGAGTTAATATTCTAATATTTAGCCGTTTCGCAAGAAGGAGTTTTCATAGACAAAATGATCCAAAATAATAGATGTTTCGATCATTCGAGAATTGGTTTCTGGCCATTATTCAGAAGGTAAGCTTGCTTCCAGATTTCATTAAATTGTTTTATATTTTAAATAACTATTTATTTAATTATAAAGTACTTGTATAGGTAAAAATTGTCAAATTGAAAAAAGGATACTGAGCATAAGATCTTTTTTCTGGGGCCTAAACAGTGTTTTTGCTTCAAACGAACAAGGAACTTTGCGCAAACTGAAGAAATTTTTCATTTTCTTTTTCCGT
Organism: Andricus quercusramuli; assembly: GCA_932178445.1. Lineage (NCBI taxonomy): Eukaryota > Metazoa > Arthropoda > Insecta > Hymenoptera > Cynipidae > Andricus > Andricus quercusramuli. The sequence continues at coordinate 573,741 of CAKNXH010000069.1, read as the reverse complement.
CGGAGGGAGTCATTTTGGTAACTTTTAGCAATTTTGTATACCTATTCCAATGAAAAAGATTTAAAGAACAATATTTTTCTTTTTCGATACGCCCTATAGAGCAGTATGTCCGATCATTGATACCAAGGTTTTTTCAGAAAACAGAAAAAATCCCTAAAGGTCTATATTAAGAATCTTGTTCGATACTTAATGGATTTAATCCTTTACCATAACAGTATTAATTATAAAAAACAGCATATAGAATTATTGCGCCTGAATTAGCTTAATACGTAATTCGACGCCAAACATGCGGGAAGACCTTAATTCTCGTAATTTAAAATCATCAATCACGGTGGACGTCAGTTTGACCATTAAAATGAAAATAACTCATAAAAAGTTCGTATTACAGTCAGTAGGGAAACTGTTTAAGAATTCGCATATTATTGTTCACTTTCGAAACGCAGGTTATAATTCGTGGGATTAAGACTCACCCTATAAAAAAGTCAGTAGGCGATAAATTTAATTTATATCTTTAGTCACCACAAATATGGGATTGTCTTTATATTTTAGTATTTCTTGAAAATCCCGTGAATACTATTTTCCATAAATCATATCAAATTTATGAATTTATAGGCATGAATCTTGTAAGCTAACTTTAACGTAATCTTTTCATCTGTATTCTTAATTTTCAGAATGAAGCACAAAAGCCTATAGATAATCAATAACTTATTGCTTTATGAGAAGAAGGCTCGTTGGGAGAAAGTGGTTGTTGTGGTACATGCTAGAAATCATCGGAGTGTGTCGATTCCACCCGGGAATAGATGCAGACTCATAGAATCATAGATAGTTGCAAATTCAATAGGAAGCAGATACTCACGGAATATCAATTTTCCAAGAAAGTGAACGTTCATTCAAATATATTTATCAGTATTTTAAGATTTATATCAAGATTCTTTTCTTTCCTTATAGAACACGTCTTTCCTTCTATACCGAGTGCTGAGTAAAAAAACAATTATAAGTATGAGAAAAATTAGTATTAAAGTTCGAAAAAAAAACTGTTAAAACAGGACAAATTTTGATACTAAAAGTGCTGGAGACTACGCCTGGCGACTAGATGTCCCAGCGACTAGTTGTCCCGCTACTAGATGTCCAGCAACTAGTTATCCGGAAAATAGTTGGTGGCGAGTTTTTTTTTCTCGTTTTCCTTAAGACTGTGTCTAGTTGTCCCGAAAAATTGGGCAGTTGGAAAAGGGGATGGACTATTCGTCCCGAAAATTCAGGACGACTAGCCAAGCTTATACAAAATATTGGACTAGTCATCCCAAACAAGATTTCAAAAGATTTCAAAGAATTTTACAAGATCTCAAGGAATTTCAAAAAATGTCAAGGTTTTGAAGATCCTTGATCTCCGTCACATTTTAATCCCTTCCGATATCGAAGGGGTTTTACAAATTTTGAAGGATTTCAGACGATCTTAATAAGTCGAGGTATAGAAAATGAGTTCTATACAAAAAAGGCTATATTAGAACTCATACCTTGGGTTCCTTTAGAACAATTCATCATTTTGAATTTTTGGGTCCCTTTTCAGCAAGAAATGGGTCCAAGAAATTTCTGAATTAAAACTAAAATCGGTTTCAACAGAAACCCCGGTTTTTTCTTCCAAAGGAATTTTTCTGGTATTCTTGTCCATATTTGGATTTTTTTTAAATTGTAAGAAAAATTTTCACTTTAGATTGTGTTCTTCACATCAGTAAGTATTCCTCGTTTTGAAGAAATGCAAGAAAACATTGCAAAATACGGAAACGTAACTCGCTTATTTTGAAAGTAAGGAAAAGTAAAGGTTGAAGAGAGAGGATCGGCTACTTTCGTAATACAAAGTTCAGTTGGTAAACAGTTAACCCGTTCGGACCGGACACAAAGATTTTGAACATCGTCCCATTACGAAATTTCCTCGTGGGCACCACTAGGTCGAAACAAGCCGATGCTTGTCGAATGTCACCAATATCATTCCAATGGAACTTTCATCGAATTGTTACATTAGCCTCCCTGGTCTGACGGCGTAGCCTGAAATTTTATTGCGACAGGTAACTACGGTGTAACAAGGAGAGAGGTAAAGAGGTGAATTCTGCGATTTCATTGTGTCCTGAAAGGTAGAGTATCACATCGAAATCGTTAAGAACAAAAGAGATTTTCTTTCTCGAGGCAAAAGATCACGAGAGTCATTCTGATTGTGAGTAGCCCACACGCTGCGTAACTTTGCCCAGACTTGTATGGCATTTGGGTCAAAGCAATTCAAATGCATCGCTTCGAATATCACCCATTCGATTTGCAATTTATCGAAATATATATTCTCTGCCTTCCAGACTTTATATTTGACCGAAGATATTATTTTACCAAGTTTCCACTTTCTTGTCCTTTCCTCTTTTCCCAGAAACATCGATTCACAAGATGTCTACCCGAAGGATGATTTTAATTATTATTCACCTCTTTTATCCTTTGAATACCGACATGCGGTCTCACAGACCGCACAATGATTCTGACATGTAGGTCCCTCCCCCCCTCTCGCACCTCCGGCCTTCCTTCAAACTGCCGTTATCAGTAGCTTTAGTTTTATTTGTGTTTTCGCCTGAATATGTGGACAACGTGTGGTCTTGCTTATAATTGTTGAGTAGTATCAATTATAAAAGCTCATAGGCGGTCCCGCGTTTCAATTTGTTTCGAGCATATTTGTAACGCAAGATGTCACACAAACAAACTTGAGCTTATTGATGCGAGTACGCCAGAGTACGGAATGCGGCCGTCCCAAAAAATTTTACGGCCCGATTATCCCTCATTTGAACAAAAAGTGACAACTTAGTATGGGCGTATTGACGTGCGGTCTGTGAGACCGCACCATGCGCCATTGCACCCCTCTGGTGCAAAAGATTATTCATAAGAAAAGTTGATAAAATTTATTAGTGTTTTACTTATTCTAATGTCCATTTATATACTTGTATAAGTTAGATAAGAAAAACTTCTTTACTTATCAAATTAGATATAAATATACTGTATACACAGCGGTTTATGAGACCTCAGGTCCATGTTAGTGCAAAAATGAAATCACTTCCGTACTTAAAGTTTAAGGGGCCGTGCATAAATTACGGAAAGTCTTCTGGCGACGTGGGGGGGGGGGGGGCCAAGTCAACGATTTCTTTATGAGGTCTTACCTGAAGGAGTACTTGGTCAAAACCATTTCTTACGTAAGATATTTTCAAGGGCCTAAAATGTTGCGCAGTCCGACACACTTCGTGTAGTTGATCGGATTCAAAGAGTGTGCAATGTAAAATTACCTTTACTTTCTAAAAAAACATTCCAATTTTCTAATTTAATATTTTTGAAGTATTCAAAAGGAATTGCAATGTTTATTCAAACTACTCTACTATATTCCATGTCCACAAATTCTCAAAATTCTTATATTCATCGCAGGCTTCATAGTCTTTGCATTTTTTCTCGTTTCTCCATTTGAGTTCGAACTAAATTAATAGAACCCAATAAGAAAATTCAAGAATGTTGTTGGAAATTTGTCTTTTTTTACTTGAAAATTCCATTTGATCTCAATTGTTGTTCTTTTTTGGATTGAATATTCATCTCTTTTTGCCGAATTTTAATCTTTTTGTTTGAAATGCAACTATCTGAATGTATTTTGCTGAGAATTCGGTGTTTGAGTAGAAAATTATTCTTCTTGGTTGAAAATTCAACTGTTCGATGGAAAGCTCGTCTTTTAGGTTTGAAAATGCAACATTTTGTTTGATTTTTTGTCTTCATTGACTGAAAAATCTTTTTCGGTTTAAAATTCAACTATTGTTGAAAATTTGTCTTTTCGATTTGAATATTTATCTATTTTGGTTCAAATTTCAGCTTTTTTGGTTAAAAATTCCACTGTTTGGTAGCTACATGGTTTGAAATTTTAGAAAAATTGTTTACGTAATTTATGCAATAGGCACGGCCCCTAACTGAAACGAAATGCAATTGTAACATTCAAGTGCCTGACGAAATCATTATGACTTCTTTCTGAATTAAAATGATCGAAACTAAAAAATTCTTTTTCAGAATAATTCTTATGAAATGTACCTATATTTATTAGAAATGGTTCCAAAATAACAATGTGACCGAAAAACATCGTTTCCGAAATTCCTTGACTTTTCCCTGATTTTTCCCTGACCATTAATCTTCAACTGATTGAATTATTGACAATTGAACATTTTCAATCTCATCGAATCAATATTTTTCGATATACATTGTCTTACGAATTGCTTTATTAAACACTACTCACATCAATAACAAAAAAAAATCCTCAATAAGAGCAACAGGAAAAGGAAACAAATTTACTGTGAATGTCAATTAAGTAGAAAATTTTTTTATGAAACTTGTTTAAGTTTAAACTTAAAAATTTTTAAATCATTATTGGTCAATGTTGTAATTATGACTTTATACATGGAGTATCTTCTCTTTCCTTGTCAAAGTTTTCACAACATTTTGTAGAATTCGTATTGCATACGCAGGTTAAGAAACTTTTATATAAACTGCAACGTTTTAAACTTTACAGCCTCTTATCAACTTCGGGAAGAGTGCGTTGGTCGTTAATTTTGTGCTGATGCTCGCACATTGTACGGAAACTCAGTTGAAAGCATAAGCCCAGTTATGAAACTTTCCTACATATGAACGTATGTAAATACACATTAACCTTAAGTAAGTCCGTAAGCAAGTCAGTAAGCGCACAATGCAAATAGTTCGCAAATTCGTGCTGAAATAACATTAACTATTCGACTATTTACATTTTACAACTGTACCTATACAAAAATTCACGCTTACTCAGGTCGCCCGTTCGCTGCAAACATTTTTTCCGGAAAAATCCCCGGAAATGTTCGGAACGCAATAAACCCGATAATTCGGTATTTTTCCCAGACATAACCTTGGAAAAGTTCCATAATGATTTCAATAATTTTTCCAGTGTTTAGAGAATTTTCTCGAAAATAATTCCGAGAACATTTCCTAATCATTTCTGTAAATTCGTTTTTTTTTTTACTTTTCCCCAAATAACTTTGGGAAAATTCCATAACGATTTCGGTGAATTTTCAACATTTTCTCAGTTTACCAGGAAAACTTACAAACAAAAAATCCCCGTCCGGTTTCCGAGTATTTCCGAATTCCCAACATTTTCTAAGGAATATAGGGTTTCCCTATTTTATTCTAACTGATTTACAACATATCCGTACACAATAGAAATATTTCCAATAAAAACGATTATTTTTTACAAATATTGGATTTTTTTTTAATTTGAACAGGAAAGTTACCCATGGTTGAGAGAAAATTCCCTATTATATATTTCGGGTAATTTTCCACTTTATACTTAAAAAATGGGGATATTCCTAAAACTACTTGGTTTTTCTTTATTTCCTAAATCATTGAAAAAATTACCTCACATGATTAAAATATTGACATTTTTTGTGAAGATCAATATTTTCCGGTTATAAGTTTAAATAATTAATTTTTTTGTTTGGACAATTCATTATTTGAGTTGAACATTTATCTCTTTGGTTGAAAATTTCACTGTTTGTTGAAAATTCAACTACTAATTTTACAATTCATGTATTTTGTTGAAATTCCATCTCCTCTGATAGAAAATTTATCTTTTTGGTTTTTTAAGTTGAAAATTAAATATTGGGTTAAAAAAATCAACTATTAAGTTCAACATTTAATTTTTTTAAATATTCAACTCTTTGGTTGAATATTAATTTTTCTTTGTTGAAAATTCATAATTTCAGGTTTAAAAGTCAATTGTTTCCTAAAACATTTAACTTTTAGCTTGAAAATTCACCTAATACTTGGTTGAAACCGCGACTCTCATTGGTTGAAGTTTAATCTTTTATGGTCGAGAATTCAACTGTTTTGTTGAAAATTCATCCTTTTGGGTTGAAAAGTTATCTTTTCTGGTAGGGTAGGAATATTTTTTGTTGAAAAAAATAAATAAATATATAATTTCTAAATTCTAATCTGAACTTGTTTAATTCGGTTTATGAAAGGTTTTATGTTCAAAATGTTACAAGATTATAATGCTGATCTTCGAATATTAATAGTCAGGGTAAATGAGAAATTGGTCAGGGAAAAATCAGTGGAAGTCAGGGAATATTGAAAACGATTTTTTTTCGTCACCCTATTATTCTTAAACAATTTCTCATAAATATAGCTAAATTTCATAAAAATGTTTAAAGAATTTTTTAATGTCGCTGGAAGATTGTAGTCAGGAATTCATATAGGCATGTAATAACTATAAAGTTTTACAGCATGTGAAAATATTGTAGCAGAATGCTGGTTGCAAGAGCTATTGTCATTTTTATGAAACTCAACGAAGAGACATTTCAATAGAGCACATATTTTCTTGTTTAAGTACCGCTGTCTTTCACTACTCCAATTGTTACAGTGTTACCGGCAGTTAGCGGTTATGATATATTCTCGTGACGTAGGTGAGCGACAAGTGAGTTTATTATCCTCGCGAGATAATTTCCCGTTTGCTTCATTGAAAGGTACATTCGTTCCAATTCTTACAACCTAAGTGGATGTCGTTAATCAAAGCGGTCTAGATGAAATATTTTAAAAATTTCCTACTAAACCGACTTATAATCATGTGACGACTTGAAGCGTGAATGAAGGTAGTTAATTTTATTATCGTAGTTCCGAACTCCTTTGATGTAATCTTTCAACCAATCTCTTAGTCATGTTAACCATTTTTATCAAGATAAATCTGCAGAAGCCGGACATTATCTCATCGGCAAACTATTTGTTACTTGTCCAACTATATGTGTACGATTTTAAATTGAAGAAATGCAACATACTGCATTTAATAGAGTACTTGACGAAAATTCGCAATGCTTAAAAGAATCTTATTCATCATTAACTCGCAATGTTAGCCGTCAGTCTACTCAATTGTTTAGACGCAAAAGTAAAATGTAGGCGTTGTCTGACCTCTGATGCCCTGGAACATCAATGAACGTATCGTGTCATTGTTTGAAGCAACGATGACAGCGCTTTTGATTGATTTTAGGACATCTCTGATTTCGCCGACGCGCTCAGTATCGCGATTTGTCAAATGTCTCTGAACAAGTACGCTAAATCGACCAACGAGATTTATGCCTTTGTGCATAAAGCAAACAGTGCATCTGCTGTATCACTTGATTTATTTTCATGACTATCCTATTGGAGTAAATTTCTCTTAAATGGGATTGAACATTCCACCATGAAAATTTGCCGACAGTGAGGTCTATCGGGCTTTAACCCCCATAAAGCACTCTCCTCGATATTAACAAAGCATCCTAATAATAAACTGAGACATCATCACTTCTCTTAATTCTAGTGGTCAAACAAGTTAAGGGCCGTTCATAAACTATATTACCAATTTTGGGCTATTTTTGACCTAACCGTCCCTCTTAGTTCACCCCCGAAATGTAACGTAGACCAAAATTCTCTCGCAAAACAGAGGAAATAGGGTGATTTTTCACGGAAAGGGAATAATAGGGGAATAATTTCTTTTCAATAAAATGCATGCAAATACCATATTAATTTCTAAGTTCCTAAGATTTTAAGTGGAAATATAATGCATTTACAACAAAATAGCGAAAGAAATGGGACAAGAGGGAAATAGGAAAAAGAGTGTGAAGTCTAAAATATGAAAATGATTTTGCAGCTTATTAAGTTATTATTGGCCTGTACCGCTGCAGGGCCATATTTCGCAAAATTCGCAAACTTTTTTAAAATTTATCGTCAGGAAACATACTAAACGTTATCTAAGTTCGTGGGGGGGGGGGGGGGGGGCTCCTGTTACCAAACGCAGTTTTTCGGGTGATCCCCTCCCCCCTCAAATTGGTAACGTATTTTATGGACAACCCCTTATGAGCCACACATCATGAATAGAAGAACAGTGGCATGAAGTAGAGCATTTGTAATTTATACCTTGAGAAGAAATGAGTTCAGGCAGGACAGGTTGGAATGATTAGCCGTTAATCTCGAGCACTGTAAGTGAGACTATTGCTCAAGGAGATTGAAATTTATTGTGGCTAAGGCGTCTTCATGGCGTCCTGATGTATGATGTCCTGACCTTTTTGGCTTGGCGATTCTACATCAAGCTTGGTTCAGCGATAATGAATGCAGATCTCTAACCACAGTCTATTACTAACACTGTTTTTTCCTGCATATATAGACGCATAACTCTTATAGAGTTATCAGATTCGTTATAAGAAGGCGTTTGCACAACGACCAAGGCGACAAGTTATGGACAAGGAGTTGAGGCAGTGATTCGAAGGGTGGCTACGTGTGACTCGATCGTATAGCTGTTAATGTGAATGAGAAGAATGACTCACTCTTAGAGTGATATCGCTATATTCTGTTGCTTCCACATGCTAACGATTCAGTCCATGCGTAAATTTCACTTTCGATGCCACCTAATTCAGGGGAATTCCCTCGAATACTGTTACAGCTGTCGGATGGAAAACAGGGGACTATGCGTTTACATTTGGCCAGAAAGACAAATATACGAACGAGGGATTCACTATTTTCGGCCGAGTCGAATGCGTTTCTGTGGTTGAAATTGATTTCCAAATGCTTTTCTTGGCGATGCGATGAGTGCATTCCATTGTAAGGGTCGTTGGGAAATGTGATTGATGACATTCAATTATAGTTCTTCTGAACAATATCAAATTTTTTGGGGTCGTTCCTATTTTCAAATTCAACCTCCCAAAGATGAATAATTGCCCTGAAGAAGGGAAGTCGAAGCTTGGAAGATATAGTACTCAAATTACGAGTGTTGGCTGGAACAATCGCGTAATAAATGTAAGTGTCGATGTTTCCGGCAGTGCTGCATTTACTTGGAGGTTGGCATGAAACTGTGAGGTGAGCTTCGTGTCGGTTTCCAAGGAAGTTTGAATTCAGTTTCAGACATGTAGTATGTCTCCGCGAATCTCGCAATAAGGTGAGGCAATGCAAGAACGGTCATAAGAAGGTGCAACAGGGTACCTAAGACTAAGAAGTGGTCCTACACAAGAGATCATGACTCGACAGTCAACGTTAGTCGAGTTTCGCTCAGCGCAGGAGAAAGTTACCAGGAACTGCCTGAATCCTCCCGATTGGCAGTCTGCTTCTTTTCCTCTGCATTGTAGTCACGACATGCATCCATATAGACAATTACAATAATAGTAGACAAAACGTCTTTGTCTCCTTTCTCTTTTCGTCTTTCTTTGCCTCCACTCCTCTCCAACTAAAAGGTTTTCCTTTTTTCCTCTAAGGACACTTCTTACCTTCTTAGCGCTAATCCAGATTACCCTTTTTCTAACCCTCTTCTTGCGCACCGAGCAATATTCTTTTTATGATCCTCTCAAGATTTCAAGAGCTAAGGTTATAAGAATTTCATTTGGCTTTGTCGTAGGGCACTATTCATCAAAAATAAAATATATGGCTATTTTAGTCTCATAATCTTTCCTTTACGCACTAAGATGAAATCCAGAGTATTAAAAATCCCATTGGGAGTAGCATTTGGAATAAAGCCTCGCTAAAGTACTGCGCGACAAATCTGTACTAAAGTATAAACTTTTCTATAGTTCTTTTTGAGACATGAATCCTACGAGCACTTGTATAAACTTTCAGTCATCGGACTCACGCGACTATTGACACTTTTTTTAACAATGAAACTATTTTGCTACTATTTTGAAAAAATTGACACTAATGCTACTATTCACTCCAAATGCTCACTAATGCAACTATTTTTTTCACTTCACCTTCAACATATTTTCAAGCTTAATTGATAGCTTAGCTAAAATAACATATCCACCTTCTCAAAAATTAAAAATTGTGAAGATTTCAAAGGATTTGAAAATTTAAACCAATTTCCAAGAATTTTAAAGGATATTTACTGATTTCAGGAATTTGAAAGAATGTTGCAGGGTTTCAAAGTTTTGAGACTAGTTCTCAGATTCCAAGGGATTTCAGAGAATTTCAAAGAATTCAAAGAATTCAAAGAACTTTCCTGAAATTTCAAAGGATTTCAAAGTTTTAGAAATTTTTCTAGAAATGTTAAGAGATATTACAAATTTTAACATAATATACGGGATTTCATATTTAGAAAAAAGTTTGATTGAGTGAAAAAAACTTCTCCCTTGGCCATACATTGAAAGATTTACTAAAACAGATTTAGTTAATTTAGCAGAGTAGTTAATTGATTTAATAACTCATGCTTAAATCTAACAAACATTAGTTGTGCCAAAATAGTTTGTAAAAACAGCTAAAAATTTTATTGAATAAACCAAATATGTCTTGACCATATCGTAATGCAGTTATTTGGTTGATTCAATCAAATTTTTGTTGAGTCAATTAACCAAACATTTTTCTGAGTATAAGGGATTTCAAATTTTCAAGGGATTTCTATGAATTTTATGGGATTTATGGAGTCCCAGCGGACTTAAAAGACTTGAAGATTTTAAACAAATTTAAAAGATATTAAAGATTTTAATTCCCAGGAATTTCATTTCGTAATATTTCTAAAGATTTCGAGTAATATCTACGGTATGTACAAGGTTCCAATGGATTTCAAGGAATTGTAAAATATTTATGTAATCCATAGGATTTCAAAAGAAATAAAAAGATTCAATGTGATTACATATAAGGAATTTATATAGATTTCAAGGGATTAAAAAAAATTAAAAGAATTCCAGAGATTTCGAAGAATTTCAACAGAATTCAAGGGTTTTTAAACGAATTTAATGGATTTTAGCAGATTTCAAGGAATTGCAAAGCTTTTAGTGCCCTATTTAGAAATATGTCAAGGGATCTAAATGGGATTTTAGAGGATTTTAAAGATTTCATAATTTTTTTATGAATTTTGGGAGATATTCGGGATTTAAAATTTGTTTACGGAATTTCACTTGATTTTTGTGGGATTACTAATGATTTTACAAGATTTACGAGATTTTATCAATTTCAAGGGATCTCATAGGATTTTAAAGTTGTTTAGGGTATCTTGAAAGATTCCAAGGAGCAAGGCACTTAACGATATTTTAAATTTTGTGAGGGATTTCAAAGAATTTCGTAGGGTTTCAGAAAATTTCAAGAGATTTTAAATGTTATCCGGGATATTAACGATATTTTAATAATTTCAAGGAATTCAAATGAATTTCTAAAGAAATTGAGGAATAAATGAAATAAAATGAAATTTCAAGGGACTTTTGCGGATTTCTAGAAGAATTTCAGGTATTTTAGAGGTGTACGTTACCATTTTTAAGGGATTATCATAGGATTTTTGAAAAAATTATAATATTTCTACGGATTTTATGGGAGATGTTTATATTGTAAAACAAATTTGAAAATATTCAAGTGAATTTAACCCCTCGACTACATATTTAATAAATTTTATGACACAATGTTGCTACTGTTTTTTAATACTTATTGTACAAATCTCGAGAAACCCACATCATTTTCTAATAAATTATTCCAAGTCCAGAGTTTGAAAAACTTACATTTTGATATATGTTAGAAATTTATGTGAAGTGATTTTAAATCATTTAAAGAAATCTTTAGGTGATTTTTTAAACTAATTTCCATGGTGTTCAACGGTTCGACTGTGTACTATTATTAAATTTCCTCTTTCAATAAATGTTCTCTGAGCACATAATCACCCTCCAGTAAGAAAGACGTAATTCCACTGTCCTGGGAGTAATTCGAATTCCCCAGAGTGATTTGGTGGTCCAAAGAGCGATTAGATTTGAAATAGGAGTCGACGATTCCGTAAAGACGCCTGCAATCCTCCTTTTCGAAATCCAATCTCTGTCAGTCGATTAACTCGCGAGGTTTCTAGTTGTCGAGATTCGAATGATAATCAATGATCTCTCTTGCCCTTTTCGTTAGTACGAGTCGTTCCGGTCACGCAAATTTTCTGATTACCGCTAATTAATAATGATTATGTAATTACCGAGTGACCAACCATTCTTTTTTAATGGTCGCTTTCGAAACGTCTCTAACTCGAACGCCATAAAATCTCTTCTCAGATTCTGGCCAGGCTGAAAACAGCTCATGATTTCAGCAGCAGATCATTAATATCCCGATAGTCCGCAAGAACTTCTCAAAATGCGAAACCAGCGTTTGAATTTTTTAGTGACTTCGAGATTTATAGACATAGTGGAATCGGGAATTAACGGTGAAGTCGATACCTGGACCTGTCCTTGGAATTAGATTTACTACGCGCCAAAATCGTTTTAGAGCAGAATCCCAAGAAATAAGTTGTGACAATAAAAAAAGAGATTCTTCTATTTACATGGGAAGATAAGTTTAATAGGCACTTTTACTGTTCCGACCGACACCCTCATTCACAGGTATTAAGGTGAATGTTTGCGTTTATTTTAATTGGTGTCTTTTGAATAAATTGTTATTAGGGGCCGTTAAAAAACTACGTCACCCTGCTAGAGGGTTCATTTTTTAAAATTGAAAAGTCTACTATTAAAGTCTTATACTTTTGGCGAGACTTTCGGTTACAAATTTTACTATTTGGTTGAAGATTTAACTATTTTGTTGTGAATTCGTCATTTTTAGTAGAAAATTGAACTATACTTGATTGAAAATTTAACTAGTTGGTTGTAAGTTGAACCAATTTGTTCAGAATTCATTTTCTTGGCTGGAGACCCATGGATCTCTTTTGCTGAAAATTAAATTTTTTTTTGAAAATTGAACTATTTGATTAAAAATGAACTTTTTGTTGAAAATTTAACTGTTTTGTAGGAAAATCAACAATTTTGGTAGAAAATCATCCTATTGGCTTGGAAATTCAACAATTTAGTAGAAAATTCACTCATTTGACTTGAAAATTCAACTATTTGGTATAGAAAATTAAAATTTTCGGGTTGAAATTTAAAATTCAACAATGAACAATTTTGTTAAAAAGTCATCATTTTTGGTTTGGAAATTCAACAATTTGGTAGAAAATTCAACTATTTTGTTCATAATTGAACTATTTGGTTAAAAAAGCAACTTTTCTCTAGAGAATTTACCTATTTGCTTTAAAAATTAAGTTGTTGAAGATTTATCATTTTAGTTGGAAACTCAACTATTTTCTTGAAAATTTAACTATTTTGTTAATAATTTAACTGTTTTAATAAACATTTGTCTTTTTGTATTCGAAATTCATTTTCATTGAATTGAAAATTTATATTTTTTGGCAGAAAAGTTCTTGGTTAAAAATTCAACGGTCCTCTGCAAAACTCGTCTCTTTGGCTTGAAGATTTGACTATTTGCTTAAAAATGCAACTATTTGCCGTTGAAGTTAATTCTTTTTACATTCTCATTCTAATGAGAAGGTATTAGTTTTATGTAAAATTTGACATTGTCGGTTTTCATCAAATCTCCACGTTTTGAGACCTCCTGAGTCACAAAAAACAATCCGTCTGTCTGTCCGTCTGTCTGTCTGCACGATAACTTTCGAAAGATTGACCAGATTGGATTGTGCTTTGGCACACTTTTTTATGGCCTACAAAGAAAGAACGAGTTCGTTAACCAGCCATTTTGGATGAAAATTCAAAAAGTGAGCATATTTTTGAAAGTTCAACTATTTCGTTGGAAATGCAACATATTTCAACTTCAAATCTTGCTCGTTTCATATTGAATTCAATATATTACCTAATACCCATACATTAATTTTATTTAAAAGGATTTATTCCCCTATTATTCCCCCATTTTTCGTAAAAAAATCACCCCATTCCCCTATTTTGAGAGCACTTCGGGCTGCGAAGCCTGTTAAAACATCGCATGTTTGTATGTTTTATATTTTATTTTAGGCGTTTATCAAATGAAATCAAAGTCAAAATTTTAACTAAAAGCGCGGGAGGGGGTATTGTGTTCGCATTTATCACGTCACCCTGGGAAGCGAAATTTTTTGTGTGATGGTCCGTGACGAAGAAGAGGAGAGATGGGGGAAATTTTTTAAGTAGCGAGACGTAGTTTTTGAATGGCCCGTAAATCTCTATTAGTGGACAATGAAAAGATGGTAATAAAAGTGAAATAACTCGCTTAATATGCAAAAGTGTATTATGACGAATAAAATTCTTTATACGGACTAATACCAATATTACAACCGGGAGTCATAATTTCTTCCTGTAATTGCGGGTACATACTTGGTACTCTGTATGTTGTTATGTATACCACTAAGGAATAAGGAGCAAGTCGACACTCTGGTAACTTGTTTCGTAGAAAGCGACGAAGTTCATGCGTGTAAAAGGCACTGCACCCGTGCACGAACTGCAGCAAGTGGCACGTATATGCATATTTTGTTTATTATCAGAGATAAGATAAGTCAGGAGAGGGGAGATACATTTTGTCGGATGCAATTCAAACGAAATTAACGATCGACTTGCAACATGTTACCCGGTCCTATTATTATGCACATTATTTTGCTATAATTGTCCTTGCAATGAAAATTATTATAGTGGTTAAATGGTTCTAGAAATATTTATTCACATTATCAACTTTTAAGAGTTATTAATTACTGTCATTCAGGGCATTACTTTAACTTTTACTTGAATCTTATTTTTAAAAAAAGGGGTGTAACGATATGTCTCGCTAATCTTGCAATCATTGTTCTTGAAAACTTGATTGGCTTTTAATTACTTGAAGTTGTTTTATATCTTAAATTTATATTTTGAAAATTAACTCTACAAGTAAGCCCTTTTAACAATTTTCAATTATTATAAATCTCGATGTTAAAACGATTACTGCGGACAAATAATTTTTGAAGAACAAGCAAAAATCTGCCTAAGCCCGTATTTGAACCAGGAACGCCACTATCAATGAGTGGAGCGTTAACTAATTACGCAACCGAGGCCTCAGGAGAAAAATTATATAGAAAGCCTAATGCGAATTGAGAAACATTTGTGATTTTCAAAATTTCGAAGGAGACTTAAAAATTCGAAAAAAAACTTAGGTCGTGTTAGTTTTTTCAGTGGAAATTAGCATTTTGAAATAAAAATCAGCATCAAGTTTCACAATTTTCAATATAATTCAAGTCCTGAACGTTTGAATGAGCGAAATGCATTTTCCCAATTTTATTTTATCTCGAAATATTTTTTCTAATATGTACAAATAAAATTTTGCATCTTAAGTTTCTTTCATAATTTTATTACTTTTAATTTATTGAAGTACAACTTTTGCATTGTTTATGCTTTAAAAACTGAACAATACAAATTTTCGTTCATTTGAACATTCAGAACGTAAAGCACATCAATATCCTACAGTTTTAGGTTTTTTCAACGGTTTACACTATAAATGGGTATTTTTAATAAAAAAATATTCGATTTTGAAGATTAACTTCTTTTAACAAATTAATTTTTTCGGTTTTATTAGCTTTTTTACAAGAAGTTTATATTTTTGAACAAAAATAATTAAATTTTAGAAGTTCCTAATTTTAAACAATTTCAGGTTACCTTTTCCTTTTACGCTAAAAATTAATATTTTAAAACCAAGATCATTATTATTGGAACAAGATTTAGAATCATTTAAGAATTTTGAATTGAAGACATGATAATGACAACTGGATAAGGACCATATGAAAGTTGGCTCTTATTTTAAGAAGAAAAGTTTGGATATTTCTAACACTAAAAATGTTTAAAAAAAAATCATTATAGTTTCTCAACCAGATTTTACAATTTTCGAACAGTTTTAGGTTATATTAACGTTTTTTACAGGAAGTTGGTTATTTCAAACAATAATTAATAGATTTCGAAGAAGATATGCAACTCTAAACCATTTTCTATTATGTCCAGTGTTTTTCGTCGGAAATTATTGGCTTTTTTAATAAAAAATTATTCAAGTTCAATAAATGTATACAATTTTTGATTGTATTAGTGTTATTCGTCGAAAATTGGGATTTTTAAATAAGAATCATTATAATTTCAACAAGATTTATACAATTTTTAACCGATTTTGGATTACGTTAGTAGAAATATTGATATAGATTTCAAAGAAGATTTAAAATTTTGAAAGAATCTGAACAAACAACAGTCATTAAATTCAGATTTTCGTAAAATTGTAGGTATTTTTTGGCGTGTCATACGCAGGAAATCAGAGCTTCTAATAAAAAAATAATTGGATTTTAAAACAAAAATCGTGAGATTCAAAAGAAGATTTACAATATTAAGCAATGTTTCGTTATGTTGTGTTATTATTTTTCTCCTAAAATTGTTAGTGTTGAGAAAGTTATTATATTTCAAAGAATATTTACAATATTTCAACAATAAAAGGGAATTTTAGGGTTTTCCACCCGAAATCGGTTATTTGAAACAAAAATGATTTGACACAAAAATCAAATTTACAATTTGAAACAATTTGATACGCAAAAATATTATACATTAACTCTGAAGGAAATCGTCAAAAATAATGCCCTTGCTTTTCTATTATTTTAGACAATACATATACTACGAAATACAAAAACGTTGTATTAATATCCATTTATATTTAAATTTAAATAAATAATAAAAAATAATAAATAAACAAAATAACAAATAAATAAATAATAAATAAAAAAATAACCAAATAAAATACGATACATAGTATAGTAATTTCAGTTTCTATTTTAAAGACACCTTTATGAATAATCTGAATTGGACGTTTCGTCACTTTCACTGATTCACGGTAATCGTTTGAAACTAAGAAGTAAAATGTGGTAAGTTCTAGCATTAGTCAAAGTCCGTGCAGATTTATGGAAGCGTGAACGATTTGGAGAGCGTAATCCTAATCCTCGAAACCTATAATCATTCACAGATGCAATTTAAATTTTCTACAGGAGGAGAGGGATTATTTAAACTGATCTGTTCGCACATTTTCCCGCGGGGAAAAATAATTTAATTATGGATCACGTGAAGCAATGCACGCGTGGAACGCATATTTAAACGGTCTAAGTATGGGGTTTGAGATCAACGAGGTGCGTAAAGTTATAGGTTGTGTATCAGATTTTTTTAAATGCACCTAGGATAAAATATTCATACTTATAGATACAATAGTTCTCCGTACTGCATTCAAATCAAGGAAATTCAAGCAAATTTAAGAGAATTCAAGCGAATTCAAGAGAAATCGACGTGATTTAGGAGAACTCTAGCAAAGTCAATGAAATGTCGAAGAATTCAGGAAATTCAATAGAAATTCAAGCTAATTTAGTTGAGTTCAAGCAATTTCAAATCCATTCAACATAATTCGAGTGAATTCAAGGGAATGCAAGAGAATTCAAGGAAATCGAAGATTTAAGAGTTTTCATGTGAATTCGAGGGGATTTGACGTAAACTTGATAGAATACTTATGAATTCAGTAGAATTTAGAAGAATTAAAAAAGTTTAGAAGAAATGCAATATCGAATTTAGTTGAATATAGTGAAATTCAAAAGAATCCAATGTAATTCGAGTGAATTCAAAAGAATTCAAACGAATTGAAGGAACGTTAAGCGAATTAAAGAGATTTCAAGTGAATTCAAGGAAATTTTACGTAATTTAATATCATTCTAGTAAATTCAATGGAATTTAAAATAATTTTAAAAATTCAAGCAAATTTAGTTGAATGCAAGCAATTTCAAAAGAATTCAAGATAATTTGATTAGATTTAGGAGAATGCAAGGAAACTCAAGGAAATCCAAACAAATTTAAGGAATTTCAAGTGAATTCAATAGGTTTTGACGTAATTTAATATAATATTTTAGTAAATTCAGTGGAATTTATGGACATTTAAGTAATTTATAAGAAAATTCAAGCCATAATTCCGTACAGTTCAAGCAAATTTGAAGAAACTCACTGTAATTTGAAGTTGCAAGGAAATTCATATGAATATAAAAGAATTCAAGTGAGTTTAAGTAGATTTATGTACAAGAACAATGATTCGCTATAAAACTTTTAAGAGATTTTTCTTGCATATAAAGCGAAGAATTTAGAAGAATTTAAGAAGAATTTTGCGGGTACTTGAAAACTTTCCAAGGACCAAAATGCACTAAAAGAAAAATCGCCATGGACTAAGAATCAAAATCGGAAAAACAGCGAATAAACAAATTTTTGATTGCGGTATAATGAAATTATCTTTATAACTTGTGAGTTTTCAAAATTTGCATTTTGGTATTTAATAGACTTTTTTTCAACAGTTTTTCTAATTTCAATTACTGGGTCTTATCGCATATTTTCTAGTATCTATGCAGGAAAAACCTACATATGCTCAAAAATATTTTATACTACAAGATACGAAGATAATTTCATGAAATACCAAAAAAAAAAAAATGTTTAATTCGCTGTATTTTCAATTGAGATTCCTGGGTCTTGGCGTGGGTTGAAGTAACGAACGCAAATGCACGCGAGTTTCCCAAGTACAATAATGTGCGCTTTATCGGCCTAGGCCGGTAAAGTACTCCACCAGCATCAACGACCTACTTTTCTGTACTAAACAACGCTCAGAAAGCGAGGAAAACATACTCGTGTTACACAAAGAATATTGTTCGAAAACAGGGGTGAATTGAATAGGAATTATCTCTTATAAAAATATTTATAAAAATCCACAAAAATTGTAAAGGCTTTATTGACCTTCAGGTATGTAAAAAAAATGAACTGAAGAAAATTCTGCAAACAAGACATTTTTGTAACATTTCATTTGACCCTCAGTAACCAAGCTGCATGTCTATCGATTCTAAATTGATTACATTTTTTTAGGATCTCAATACGCTACTTTTTTGCGTTGTAGCGACTTTGAATCCCAGAAGTTCTCTTAAAAGAAACGTCAAAGACATATTTCAGTTACACCCGAGGTTACACCAGCTTTAGCGAAATTAATTTTTCTAAACACAGTAAGTAACAGGTTGAAATTTGCTACCGCTTGGAGTATGTAATTTGGAGATTTGCAGAGCGCAGCTAATGTGCTGCAGTCGGGGAGAATCGAGGAACCTGTCGATTCTCACGCTGCTGTTGGAGACCCCCGTCCAGTGACTCAGGTACCATAATAAACAATCGCATTTAAGGCCCTTTCCGGCAGTGAGGAGGAACCGAGGAACGGACAGACGGACAGACAGATAGACTAAAATTCGAAGCAAGACTGAGGAGCCAGCCCTAATCTCGGGCATAATGGATAATCGTGGCAAGCCTGCCAGGCACGCACCAGACTCCGACGTATATTTTGACGACTGGAAATAGACGGCTATTCGACTATTGGTCAGCCCTCGGGGGTCTCTTGGTTTGTCTTTCTCGATCTTTCTTGTCTTTCTCTGTCTCTCCCGGGCAATTGGAATGGCCCAGTAGTAGTTTCATTTTCAGACCTCCTCAATTCCACAAACGGTCGTTCGCTGTTTTGTTTTAAATATCGGGATTACCACCAGGCTGGCTCTGTTATTTCCTAATTTCCTATCCACTGACCACTGTGGTGCTCTTCGACTCTTCGTGTCTCATAGATATGCGCTTTCGTTTCATTTACCGGTTTCTGCAAACCGCGAATTTAGATCCGTCTGCGCAAAGACTAAAGACTTTAGTCTCCTATCTATTCGCTTTCGCTCTCTTGAAAAACGATGGTAATTGGCGACCTGGTACGATTCTACTGGGTATTTTGGCCCATTTAGTATTCCGTGTCACTACCCCTCCCTTTCCTTACGAATCCACCGGTCCAGATCGCTCGCGTGTTATTACGCGATAGGGACATGCAGAGGATTCCGGAGGTAGGTGGCTGCTTGCCCAGAGACCCTTGGAATTAGCCTCGCTTAATAACCCACGCCGAATCTTTCCCGGAATCTTTAGTCCTCTGCCTGACGATTCGCCCTGGAATTCGTCGCGTCGCGTCGCCTCTTACGTTCCATTTCGATGGAGAATCGCGCCCTTTCTCACATTCCAGACTCCCCCTTTGTGAATCACATTGCTACTGCGATTCGTTCTTTCATCATTTTTAGATCCGTCGAAGAATACCCTTTTCAACATCATTACAGCTGTACAAGGAAGAAGTTCATTAGATTGATATATACTGCTTAATGATGACAAAAAAAAACCATTTCAGACTTCACAGCCCAAAATGTTCTCTAAACAGGGACAATATGGTGATTTTTCAAGATAATAGGGAAATACATTCTTTTGAATGAAGGTAATGTAGGTACCATATTTCTAAGATCTCAACCCGAAAATATTAATCTTCAACAAAATAGTTGAATTTTCAACAAAAGGCTTGAGTTTTCAAGCTTAAAACTCGGATGTTTTAGAAAAATTTTTACTTTTAAACACTAGACTAGAAGATCAATTTTGAACCAAGAAGAAGATGAAATCAGTTTAATTTTCAACCAAGCAGTTGCATCTACAACGAAATAGTTAAAGTTTCAAGCAACAGAGGCATAGTTTTAACAAAAAAGTTAAATTGTTACCAAATAATTGAATTTTCAACCTACAGGGATGAATGTTCAAACCTGAAAGACAAATTTTCAGCAAAAGAGTTGACTTTTCTACCAAGAAAGATTTTTCAGTCAAGGAAGAAAAAAAATCATTCAAATTTTTACAAAACATCTGAGTTTTCAACAAAAAAGTTAATTTTCAGACAAATAGTTGAATTTTCTACCAAAGTAGTTAAATTTACTATCAAAGAGATGAATCTTCAACAAAAAATTAATTTCTAACAAAGTAATTCCACTTTCAACTAGGTAGTAGAATTTCCAACAAATAAATATGAATTCTCAAAATTGAGAAATTAATTTTGAATCGAAAACAGTTGAATTCAAACAAAAAATACAAATTTTCAACAAATTAGTTCAATTCTTGACCAATAGAGATACATTTTTAACCAAACTGTTGCATTTACAACCATACACTTGAACTTTCAAACAAAAGATACCAATTTTTAGAAAAAAGTTTAGTTTTTAAACAAGTAGTTTAATTTTCAATCTAGAAGCGAGTGAATCACCCTCACCCGAAAGGGATTTGGCTTATTGGTATAATAATAATGATAAAAATAAACATTCGAACCAAAAATATGGATTTTCAACAAAATAGTTGAATTATCAAGAAAAATAGATTAATTTTCAATCAAACAATTATATTTTTAACCAAAAGAGATGAAGTTCCAAATCCAAAGATAAATTTGCAACTGAAAAAAACTTTTCAGTGAAGAAAGAAAAAAGATTTCAAACAAATTAATGAATTTTCAAGCCTAGAAACGAATTTTCTACAAAATAGATTTCTCTATCCAGAATTCTCTATCCAAATGACGAGTTTTCAGCATAACAGTTAAATTTGCAAACAAAAAAGATGACTTCCTGATAAATTCGTTGAATTTTCAACACAATAATCAAAGTTTTAACCACAGGAAATAACTTTTGAACCAAAAATATAATAGTAGACTTTTTAATTTTTAATTATAACAAAAACTAAATTTTTAACAAAATAATTAAATTTTCAACCAAATAGTACAACTTGTAACCAAGAAAGATTGATTCTGAACGAAAATATAATTGTAGACTTTTCAACCAAGAAGAATCAACTTTCCACCAAAAATAGTTGGATTTTCTTATTGAGATCTATTACTTCAGTCCGCATTCCAGCGAAAAAACGAGAAAAAGGGAAAGTTTCTTGAAAACAGGGGGAAAAAGAGGAATTCCTTAAAAACGAGAAAAGAGGGGAATAGTCAATAGGTCACTATAGAGTGTGAAGTCTGCAATTTTCGACACTAAATCAGATTTGAAAGTAGCCTACCTGCCTACCACATTTTAAAAACCCAATTCTGAATGCACATTTCTTTATTCCCAGGCAGTAGCAAACTTTCTACTGCCACTCGTGACAATTTTACGATCTTGATTGTCTCATTGTCACGAGCAACTGCTGCATCACGAACCATTAACAAGTTTGGTAAATAATGCAAAGTATCCATTCCAAAAATCAACTCTAGAGATTTCAGTGATTGAGACTATTATTGCCTACTGCAAATTTTGTCGCAAGTCACCGCAGTAAACTGACAATTTTCTGGAAGTTGAATTACGAGCTGGATTAACTCACTCATAGTTAACTCCTACATCATAACTCCTATCAATTTTACGATCTCCGAAGAGAAAAAAGTGATTTTTTCAGATTAAGGCTGGTATTGAGTTTATTATTCTGTCAAAGAGATTGCGTCACTTTCGTATGACTGACGCGATAGACATGTTCACCAGTCCTACATGGTCCACACGCTGTAACGCGAATTGCGAACCGATAAAGCCGCGACACAGAGAGATATTTATCTCAATTTATCTCCTTTTGAAAGAAATGCAACAAAACTTTTAGTAACGCTCGGTTCTTTAATGCTGTGCCGGTTGACAGTTGCCACTCAGTCTCGATCGTAAAATTATTTGCACCGTGTCGATTTGCTAATTTTGAAAATTATAGGATAATCGCACTGAACGTTCCAGAGCAGAAATCGCATGAATTATACGGTTTTATTTCTTATCACGATTAAACGCAAGAAATATTGTTCCGGGTATTAGGTATCGGCAAATGCAGGTACTTATCTGAGTGTTAAGTTTTTCCGCCGATTTCTAACGCCCCAGGTGACGTTGATTTGGCCTTGTCAAGAAAGTAAAATTACGGTATAAATCTACTGGAAATGGTTTAGAACCGTACTTTGAAATGCCAAAGTGTTTCGAAAGATTTATATTTTTTGTACTCTTGCATTTATTGAGGAGTAGGCGAACAAAACATGATAAATCCATTCGAGATGATTCCTCAATAATAAGACAAATCCTGTATCTCAAAAACACCAGAGATAAAAGCTCAATTAAAATAGGAGCATAAAGAGGAAACCATCTAACTGGTTATCCAATATTATCGAATCATTGAACTTATTACCTTGAATTTATGCAGTTCTTAGAGCACGTTGAACACTTTAGTACAAAATACATGAATTTTAATTTATATATTTTAAAGGTCACAACATTATTCAAACAATATTTTCATAGGATATAATTTTTTATGAACCACGGATCAATAATCGTATTCGTCGAGTCCTGAAAAGCTGTAAGTAAACCCTCAAATGTACTAATATGCAAATTTTAAGTGATTTCATATATTTTTTTACTCTAAGTCTGAGTTGGAACAGTGAAGTTTCTAAAATAATTATACCTGGGACAGGGGATTTCAGTAAAGAAATATTACTTCGACAATTGGGACAGGGAATTGTCGTAAAGAATTATAATTTTTATTTTAGGTTCACTTTAGAACAGGAAATTTCATGAAACGGGAATTTTCAAAAAGAATTTTAATTCTGATTGAAAAGAAAGGGATTAAAACAATTCCAAATTTTAGAAAAAGGGAGTTACTACATTTCTGAATTATAATAGAGAATTCTGTGAATAAATATAATTCTGACTTGGGACAGGGAATTTTGTATATGAATTTTGTTGTGACTTGGAAAGTTGGTATAGGAAATTTTTTAAGAGAATTATAATTCCATTCCATTATTCAGGCATGTGAAAGACAAGTTAGAATTTCGATTTTTGCCAACTAATAAACGTAAAATATCTTCTTTTTTCTGCACAGAATTATTTATAGGCTGGGTGGAAAATTTCGGAAAGACCCCTTAAGAACACCCTTTTTATAAGCATTCTTAAAATGTTAAAAATAACAAGTTAGAATTTCAATGTTTGCCAATTGTAAAATGTAAAAAATATTCTTTTCTTAAACCCTAAATAAATTATAGGCTGAGGGAGACATTTTGGAAAGGCCACTAAAATCACCCTTATTATATGCACTCCTAAAATGTTAAAAAGGTTAATTGCAAAATATTGAGATTCTCATAAGTTTTTTTTTTCACATTTTAGGTGTGCATATAGATATAAATACAGGGTGGTCACTCACACTTAACAAATTGCAGGCTATTTCCCGGTTTTCCCGGTGAATAATTGAATTTTTCCCAGTTGAATTATGAGCAGTTATAATAATATCTGTCCAATACTCATTATTTTATTGTATGAATTAAAACAATATATATTTCTAAGATAACAAGTTGAATTGTCAACAAAATAATGAAATGATCAACAAAACGATATATTTTCTATCCAAAAAGATAAACTTTTAACAAAAAAGTTAATTTTCAACCAAATAGTTGAACTTTCAACCAACGAAGATGTATCTTCAACCAAGTGATCGAATTTTCAAAAAACAAAAGATTAAACTTTAAACAAAAACAGTTGCATTTTGAAACAAATAGTTGAATTCTTAAGCCAAAAAGGATCTTTTAGAATAAAGTTGAATTTACAACCAAGAAAGATAAACTTTGTAATAAAAGATATATGTTCAATCAAAAAAAGGATGAATTTTCTATAGAAGAAGACGAATGTTCAACAAAACAATTGAATGTTAAAAAAAAGGATTTTCAACAAAGATGCTGAATTTTCAACAAAATAATGAGATATTCTACTAAATAGTAGGATTTTAAACAACAGAGATGAATTCTAAATCCAAAATATTATACTAGACTTTTCGATGAAATGGGAATTCACTTTCAACGAATAAAATTACTTTTCTACCAAAAGATGAATTTTTTTTCAAAAGGGTCAATGTTCTATCCAAAAAGACGAATGTTCAACAAAACAGTTGACCGATCCATTAACACAAGATTTAAATTCTTAAATAAATAGTATAAAAGGAACATTCATTTTTGAACAAAGCATTAACTCTAAAATCATAAATATGAAATGACTTTCGATATTTTAACGGGGATGGATGGTAACACTGAACACAATTCCAAATACATTTTTTTTCGAAGAGCGAGACGATATTTACTGCAAAATTAAAAACAAATCTGAAAAATTCCTGACTATTTCCCGGTGCTTAAAATTCCAGGCTGATTCCCGGTTTTCCCAGTCAGTGGACATCCTGACATAATGAGGGTGGTTCTTAAGTGTCTTTCCGAAGGAGAAGAATGTTTTTGACATAATATCAATGCTGAACCTCCTAAATGGTTAGGCGAACAATAATTCACGAAAAAATCTTTTATTTTGTTCATATAAACTTTCGGAACATCAGATATTAAAGAATTGCTGATCGTGCAATTAACATTGGACAGAACGGGACTGTAGGAAGTTGATTTCGAGGTTGATTTTCGATAGATCGATAGTTCGACCAGTTCGGCTGAATGAACTGAAAAATGGAGTCGTGTGCCTTGTCTAGATTTCTAGAACCTCGCCCACGCCTCTTGGCTATTAACGCTCTCGGATGTAATTCATAGTAGCGGCTTAGGCCAGCGGAAGAATCTGGGACAGCGGTTCTAAACCCTAGCCAATAAATCGAGGCATTATCGATATCGCCCTGGAGAAAGCGTTCGACGGTTGGTTCACCCGGTCGAGCATTGCACACGGGTTCGAGACAAAGCACGGAATCTCGTCGCGTATTAAACCGGACTAAGCTAATTAAGGCTGAGTCTGGGTTCCCAACTCAGCATGCATACATATGTAACCGATGTGCAGATTCGGTCCGCGAACCTGTGTAGGAAACCCTGCATTGCCTAAGGATCGGTTACATCGTCGTGCATTAGGCGCAGGAAACTTAGAAACTATTCTTCGTGGAGTCGTAAACACGGAAGGCTCTTGGCTTTTCTGAACCAGATCATCGGGATCGATGGTGACATGTTGATGCGATCACTGTGTTCTGATGGCCTTTAGACTCGAGCGCATGAGAAAATCATCGTGTACTTGACTGATCGCTGATTTGATACGATCGCTCTGATGTTCGACATTCGGAATACGAGGATAATAATCATTAGGTAGAATCAACCGGGTGTGTCTCAAACTCCTTTTGATCCTCCGGCGATCAGTTGTAACAATCAGTTCCATCTTCAGATTTCAAATCCAGATCCAGTTTCGTGTGAATTCGAAAATAGACTAAAACGGACTTGTATATATACGAAAAAAGAATTAATATTGAATCAAAAAAATAACGTTACAAATACGGACGGTACAATATTTCTTGTCTCAAGAAAATGTACTAAAGATTGAATGTACGAATTGATTGATTCGTATAATGTATTCAAGACAATATTCGTATCTATATTTTCTCGATTCAATGCTAATTTTTCCGTGTTAAGAGTTGGGGAAATTAGTAGGAGGTGGATAGAAAAACGTATGAAGTCCTAATGTTGAAATGGAATTAAAACTGGAAGCACTTTAAAATGTTATTATCAGATGACACTCTTCTGGTACGAAGTGCATTCCAATCAGTTGTCGAAGAATACTGTGTATACATTCGTGGAACAATAATCAAAAATATTTTCTCATTTCAACAGTGCGGTCATTTTAAATATATTTCAAAAATTACAAATGGCAACCTAGAAGTATAGAAAAATTAATTTAATACTCAAACTTAACTTGTCAAGAAATCATTCATATCTCGTACCGAATCACACTTCTCATAAAAACATATATTTCCGATGAATAATAAGAGATTAACCATTTACCAGTTTCGAAGCCAAGAGTTTGATAAATCGAAGGGACCAGTAAATGAATAGTGGAAGCAACTTAATTCCTTAAAAAATGATACTCTGTCAGCGAACAAACTTTTCATCGCCATATGATCAGATTTTCAAATGAAAAATGACAAGTGACCGGCAGAAAGGCTGCTTATAACAAAATACGATAGAACTTTTGCTTCAAAATGCAGTCACTTTTTTCCATTATTCAGTTTGTACTGGTATCCACATTGCCTTGGTTTCTCCTACCTTTCTTCTGTGAAAGAACAATTATAAATTAGCAGAAACTTCAAGGAAGAGTCCATTAATTACGTGAGGATTTGAATAGCTGATATTTGAATCAAAAAGATTTATATTTTTATTTATTAATAGTTGCACTCATCCAAAACAGAAGAAATTTTCAATAAAATGGTTGAATCCTCAACCAGAGCAGATTAATTTTCAACCAAAAAGATTAATTTTTTCCCCGACAAAGCTGAATTTTTAATAAAAGAGATACATTTTTAACTAAAATGCAGCAGTTAAATTTCAAACCATAAAAGTTGAATCCCTTTCAAAGCAGATCAATTTTCATCAAAACAGTTGCATTTTTAACCAAAATTATGAAATTTTTAGCAAAAGAGATGAATTTTCCAACATCTTTGAAACTGACTCAAATAATTCAGATTTTTTTTTAATCTTTCAAAATTAAAAAAATTGCCCTAAAATCTTCTAGAGCTTTTTTGACATTTCTAGAAATCTTTCAAAGTCCATGAAATCACTTAAAATCTTCAAAATGCCATAAAAATCCGTTATAATCCTTTAAAATCCATGGAAATCTCCTAAAATCTCTAAAAATCGGTTTACAGCATCCTTGAAATTCTTTGAAATATTTCGAAATATTACGAAATTCCTTGAAATCTTTGAAATCTCTTTAAAATTCCAAGCACTCAAAATCGTGCATCATATTCAAAAATCCATTTGAATTCCATTAAATCATTTGAAATCTTATGAAATCCACTAAGATCCATGAATATATACTTTGAATCTTTTGAAATCTGTTAAAATCCTTTGGAATGCCGTGAAATCATGGAAACCCCTTTAAATACCTTAAAATCCCTTGAAATCTTCACAGATCTTTTCAACTCCATAGAAATCGTTCTTCATTCCATAAAATCCATCGAAATCGACATTCCGTGAAATACCGTGAAATACGCTGAAATTTTGTAATGGCTTGAAATTTTTTTGAAATCTTGCATACAGTAAAAATAATAGATTTATTGTTGATATATTGAGTAAGCATTATAAAATGTTACGTATATTTAAAAAAAAAAACACCAATTTTTTCTCTAAAATTCTATTATAGTCTTCGATCTGAGTCAGATATTTCAATTTCATAAAAAGTACATTTGCACAAAAAAACTCACATCTTTATTTTTTATTAAATTTGTCCCTCTGCACGTAAGACATCCTGCGAGTTTTTTATGTAGGCTTAATAATTTTGGTGGTCACGAGAATTTTTTTCCGAAACATTGAATTTTCACATTATTCTTGCAAACGACATGTTCAACAAAATGCTACGAAAAAATTCGCTCATTTGAAAAAGTTCTACAAAAATACTTGTCGCTCTTTTTTAATGTCTTGCGTTGTCGATGGAAGAAATTAGAAAATTATATTTTGTGGAAAAAAGTTCAATAATAAGTTGTTGGCAAAAAAGTTTTGTTTTTGTTGATTTTATTCTTTCTTCAAATTTTCCGATGGATTCCAAGTAATGAACGAAAATCGTTTACTTCTGCGCACAAGTGATAACAAACATTTTCTCACTTTTTGCTTTTTTAGAAATAAATGCAATTTAAAATGTTACGTAATCGGGTTAAAAATACCTCCCTTTTTAATGTTACATAATATGTGAACGCTCCCCAATGTGTATCAAAAATGAAAGATCAACCATGAATAAATGAGCATATAAGAATATAAATGTCACATTCCTGATTTCCATTCCCACGAAAGTGGAAGCGGTTGGATCATCAAGAAAAGAAATGAGATCTTTGACTGTGCCCGGAGCTTCTTACTAAATCAAGGGGCAAAAAGCCGAGATCATCCACTCGAAACGAGATATGAGTCTCGCTTGGAAGGGACACTTTCGTGAGGCTCGTTTGCTCAGAAGAGGGTGTTTAACGCCGGGACAACTGGGCCATTTGTAACTTGGACGAACGATGACACGCGGGAGTGGAAAATGATAGGTTCGATTTCACTGAATAGGAAATGGTGCAAGAAATGTTGAGTGCGTATCATCATTTTCATGGTTGAGAAAAAGCACGAGGGAATCAAAGTCCTTGCGTCCTTCTCCCGCTTATAGAGATTTACAACGTCCCAGAGGGCACAACTGAAAAATGCATTACGACGTCTCGAGGTCGTCATTAAAAACGCCTTACTGGGTCTTTTTTACCCAAGTGGCCGCGGTACACAAATCCTCAGATCGACATTTCGAATTACTTTCTTGCGCAACGAGCAACACGAATAATGCTAATATTTGCCAACATTCTATCATTTATCATAGAGGCTAATAAATCTCGGGGAATTTATTATCAATTATGTGTTAATCTTTCTCCAACGAGACAACCAAGAAGCGAGTAGAGCCGTTCATAGTATCATGTGTTCACGGTATCATATGTACGATTGTACGTCTACGTGTCTCTAATCCTTGAGGCTTGTCACAATTAATCCCTTATACGAACTCGAGGATAATATTCGAGGACATCATTGAAACAAATGGCTAAAATATTCAAACCTGGTTTCTTCTGGAATTCGATTGGCTCGTTTGGAAGCTCCTGAGGTGTATACGTGCACCTAGATGCCCGTAGGTTGGATATTATTCTGCACGCGTGACAGGTGCATGTCACGCATGCTTTCTACGACTTGTTTTCTTACACAAGACGTCGCATTCATGATCTCGCTTCTATGGTTTTCACCTGCAGCTGGAAATACCCAGACGGTAATAAATCTGCAAAAAATTCTTAGATATCTTTGCAAATCTTTTGAAATCCCCTGAAATCTTTTAAAATCTCATTAAAATCAACTGATATCCTTCAAAGTTTGTCAAAATACTTGGGCATCAGCGAACACACCCTTTTGTTCAAAATTGGGGTCTTCCTTATGCACTTTTACAGTTTATTTCACAGTAAATTATCGATTCCGATTGGACGCATCTCTTTCTTTTGCAAAAATTAGTATACAGAGGTAACAATGATGTAATATGTCGATGCATTTGATCAAAACATATTTTCATTTAGAAAATTTCCTGGAAGGTTTGGTCAAAATGTAGACAAATTTCTACTCACTCTTTAATGAAAAATAATAAGGCATAGCATAGACTATAGAGTATCAACATATATGCTCCAAACTTACCTGAAACATATAAAACATATTTATATTAATATCTTTTCTATTGAAACTTCAGATTGCAATTTTTGAAAAATCATATAAATATTTTCAAAACAAATGATTTATTAATTATTGTTCTTCAACTCAAAACTACGACACAGTTCTGGTGTTGATTATTTATTTCAAAAATAACTTTGAAATCCTCTTAAAATTCTTACGAGATCCCTTGAAATCTTTGAAACCCCTTTAAAATTCATTGAAATCTTATTTAAAATCCGTTGTAATAAATCATTCCGAATCTTTTTAAGATCCCTTACTATGTCTTAAAATCCTTTATATTATTTGGAAATCCTTTTAATTCCCGTTAAATCTTTTTGAATCCTTTAAAATCCTGTGAAATCCCGTGAAATCCCTTTATATATTTTTAAATCCGTTAAAATCCTTTCAAAGCCTTTGAAATCTTTGCAAATATTTTTAAATCTCCTGATATCTTTTGAAATCTCTTTAAATCCCTTCAAATCTTCGAAACCTTATTAAAATCCCCTGACTTCATCGAAAATTTGTGAAAACACTTTGGTGTCATATTAACCGCTTTAAAATCTTTTGAAAACACTAAATTTGAGTCGAAAATTGGAATTATTTTAAGACGTTACAAAAAGTAGCATATGAAACCTGAAATTAAGAATTTGTTTTAATCGTTAAAGTGAGCAAACAAAAAGACTAAAGTTCAGGCAGTAAAGACCTAAAATTGAGGCAGCAAAGACCTGAAATTCTGGTAGTAAAGACCTGGAATTAAGACGATATTTGTATACTGAAAAGGTAGTGTAGGCTGAGATGACATATAAATGGCATATAAATTCACAAATAGAACACTTTGTCTGCACCAAGAATCTCGAAGACTCACTTTTTTATTTATGTGAACACCGCTTTACACTCATACTTTACGATGACAATTTGGACAAAGAGCAATGTGCGTTCCTTGAAAATCTAACTTCACATTAAACATATGAGCAGAAAATGCAGTTTTTACTTCGAAAAACAATAAATGGACAGTTCATTTTAACTAAATACAATTTAAGATACACATAATTCCTGTTGTGTTCGAGAATTTTAGAGACTTACGACAAAGCGTCACTTGAAACGCGGACTTGATTATAGAAACGGAGCAGAATATCAAGACCGTGGTCGTGCGCATGTCCCAGCGCGATTAAGGCAGAGTCAACCTGAAATTCAGTAAGCCGTACTTCTCAGTTTTAGCACGAAAGCCATTCATGTTATTTCAGGTTGCCTTCAACTTACTTTCCAAACTGTATATTGAAACTTAGGTGCATAGTTTATTTTATTTCAGTCGAGTAATGCTTATTTCTCATTTAAGATAAGTAAGTGATTTATTCAAGTTCGTGTGTATAATTAAATTTAGTTGCTCCCTTATTTCAAGTAAAATTTGAAATTAGGTTGAATATAACTTTAAGTATTCGTTTTTACTCTGTTGAAATCTTCCGAAATTCCTTGAGACCTGTACCTTATGAAATCCTTGAAAAGCTTTCGAAATCTCGTTCACTTTCGTCAGAAAATTGTAAATCTTTTATTATTATTAAATACCTTAAAATCCATCGGAATCTGTTGAAATACTTTTAAATCGTTGGAAATCTTACAAATCTTTTGAATCTGCTCACGAAACCTCAGTGAAAATATTTGATATATGTACTTTTGATATATTGAGAGAAAAATACAAATTATTACGTAAGAAGAGCAGAAGGGGTGACATTATTATTAAGGGGTAAATATTACGATACCTTACAATAAGATGGGGGGCGGGTCAAAAGTTTCAAAAATGATCCTTAGGGAGTTAATGACCGTTACCCAAGTTATCATGAACTTTGAAGCTTGCTAACAATAGACAAGAAAGATCAGTGGCATTTTACTTGTTAGTTAACTTAAAAATGAATTTAAACAGCAAGCAATAAGCGGACATTGCTCACACGTTTCCCTATCTAGGTAGCCAAGAGGAGTTGGGGCAGGCTGGTTGTGCCTTGCTTTTGCTCTTCGCTCTGCTCGCGGAATGAGGTAACGGTTTCGCTAATAAATATCGTGATTGCATACCAAAGTGGGACGAACTCGGTCCGTGCCTCGAAATAATTAAAACCCGCACAGGTATGTCTAAATCGAAGTAACAGAATCGCTCACAAGAGAACGACATGATTCATGGTCGGTAATTAAAAATTTCGCCCGACCGCGGAATAACGTTATGTCGAACGGAAGTCGGTCTTGACTTTAGATGACTAGTATCAGCGCGGTTAACTATTTTTATGAGAATTCCGAGTATGTAGAGTTTCAGAGTTCCTTGAGATTAAAAGCCTTCAAAGCTATAAAAAAATGATTAAGTGCCACTTAAAATTGACTACTGATATGATTTTACAGGCATTAGATAGAGTCTCTAAATCCCAATCAGTGTAAAATTTAATTTAAGCAAAGATCAAGATGTGAGTTTAGCAGGTTTTCCCACCCATTTTTCTGTCTTAGTTTAATACTAAAGTATAATTTGTTTTTCTGTTACAGGTACGTATAAGTCTGGGCTAATGCAACCATGATGTGTCGTAAGTTTTTCAATATTTCCAAAGGAATACAAGATTGGTGGGATTCCTGACCCCAAGTCAGGGGCCGTCCATAAACTACGCTAAGAATTTTTTGCTATTTACCCCCCCCCCCCCCCGCCTGTCTTTAGTCGTGTTTAGTCGGTGTTTAAACACGGATTTCACGTTATTTTGCGTTTTTCGCGTTTCTAGTGAGTTCAGTTGCCCAAAATGGTCTCCAAAAAGAGGAAATATAATGATTTTTTGATGAAAATATGGGAATAACAGAGAAATAAATTTGTTTACACAAAATTGATGTATATACCATATTTAATTTAATACAAAGCGTTCTAAATTACTAAGATTTCAAGTCGATTTTTAAATACCAACAATTCAATTCGTAAACAAATATTTGCATTAACAACCAAATAGTTAAACTCTTAAACAAAAGAGACGAATTTTCACGGTAAGAACTGGAGGTTCCCTTTTGTTGCAGTTCTAATTTTATATAGAGAAGTCACATAGAACGTGTGGCATAATCTCAAATCTGTGCGCGTTTCTTCTTTTGCAGTTCCCTTCGAACCAAAAATCGCTTGTAACAGGAACTCCAGGTTTTTAATGTTCAAAAAAATAGTTAAACTTTTAACCAAATAGTTAAATTTTCAAGCTAACAGAAAACGATTTTTTCCAAGATAGTTGAATTTGCAACAAAATAGTTCATTTTCAACGAAGAAAGTTAAATTTTTTAATCCAAAAAGGTGGATTTTCAAGAAAAAAGTTCATTTTCAACCAACGAAGAGGGCTTTCTGCTATAAAAGATGAATTTTCAACAAAACAGTTGAATTTTCGACCAAAAAATATGATATTAACAAAACAGTTGAATCGGCAACAAAATAATTATAGTTTCAACAAAACAAACAAAAAAATGAATTTTCAACAAAGTTATTTAAATTTCAACCAGAAAGTAGTTGAATTTTCAATAAAAATGTGACTTTTTAACAAAATAGTTGCATGTTCAAAAGAATAATTAAATTTCCAACCAAATAGTAGAATTTTTAACCAAACTAGATGAATCCCGATCCAGAAATATAATGTTAGACTTTTTAACACACAAAAAATTATCTTTCGATGTATTTGGCGTACCAAAAACCAAGTCTCAGGGTAACAAGTTTTCTGTATGATTTGGAAAATTACAATGATATTATCAGTCATGTCATGTGAAAGAAGAAGCATGATGTCTAATGAAAAAAGTTTCAAACTTACGAAAAATAATTATTTCAACTCGTTATTAGTTTTAGAATAATTTTCCTTTTAAACAATTGTTCTAACAAATCCAGTCCAGCTACGAAAAATTTACTTTAAAAATTAGAAACAGTAAAGTTGTAGAGAATATTGTCCCCGGAAAAATAAGCCAACACTTATTAAAATTCAAACATTTTTAAAAACTGGATGAAAAGCGACTGTAATAAAAAATTCAATTTCAAAAAACATTGTTAGAATAAATCTTTTTGGAAGTTTACAAATTTTTTCATTAAAAATAATGTATTTTATTTGAAGTAGCATTGACAGTAATATTATCTTGATTCTTAAAACCATATGTGTAAAAACCATTTTTTTGAGAAATCTGATTTTTGGCATGACAATAACTACATAATTGAAAAATAGATATTCTTATTGGGTTCTAATAATTCAGTTCAAATTTAAGCTGATCACTGACCCCCACCCGCTTGTTACCATCCGACTTTTTGACGCGACCCCCCCCCCCCCCCTTGAATTGGTAACCTAGTTTATAGACGAACCCTAAGGTATAGAATTATCAGTAAATTCTAGGTGTCGATAACACAATCAACTTGATTATAGACACTCAGAATTGAGAACTTTATCGGTTTCACTCTGCAGGTGCGACAAACCAACTTGGAAAACATCCTTGGCTCTAGGAAAGCCACATATGTAGGAAGACACCTATAGGGTGGGCATCGAGACAATGTTTGCTCAGCCGAGCATTTCGGGGATGATTCACGCTTGGGGAGGCTAATGGCTCGATAATCGTGCCTCACGAATTTATCGACGTTACACCAACGAGATTCCCCTATTTACGACGATTCGTTTGGAGGAAATTGCATTAAATCTTCCGTTCGATAATCCCCGCAATTCAAATCTGATTAAGGGGATGAAATTTTGCTGACTTTGTCACAATCTATTTGTTGCCTTCAACAAGGAAAAAATCGTTTTCGAAATTAACGATATTTCATCTTCGGATGTGTTCATCTCCAATCGTTGGATTGGTAGAATAACATCAATATTCAATCAATTCTCTGCGAACTTGACTTTGACCTCTCAAGATCACATTCTGAATATCGATCTCTAAAAAAGAAATCATTCACATTATTTCAAGTCGGGTCATTTTACCCCATTGAAACGTAGATAGGGAGGGTTGTAAAATTTCATGAAACTTTGCAAAGTTTTCAAAATGTCAAAAGTTTCAAATATTAAAGCGGGAAAATTTAAAACATTTTATTCTGTATTAAAAATTATAATTGAGAAAATGAGAATTGATCATTTTTCTCTGAGGCTTAATATGGTTTCAGCCCAACATGTCGAAGGCATTTTTGTTAGAGTTGGATTTTTGTATAGTCTGCACGGGGCTCTTCCGGTATTATACCATTAGTCAGGAACACATTTTTGAAATGCAATCAAGTGATCTGACAAGAGCGGTATGCCTGATTTGAGAAATTAGGCACAGTGATTAGCCTCTACATTGTATAATGATTGGTTGGAGCCAACAACTTTTTTTGACTGTTTTTTATCATTGTCCGTAAGACAAATTTAATTAAGATACAAAAGTTTTTAGTTAAATCTATCGTAAATATTAAAAAAAATAATCATTTTCAACAATCGGACACTCCTAACCTCAACAGCTTTTCGATTAAATCCCTTACTCATTCAGCATCATCGGTTTTACTTACTCTGGCATTCAAACGCACTGCACTGCATTAACCTATAGCTTTTCAAATACGCTGCAGAATTATTTGCGCTTCATCATGGACTATTTATTAGTAGTTTCATTTCTGAGAATTCTTTCATATAAACATATTTAAATGAGGTGGTCAATCATTGGGGGTGGCCAAATATTGTACTGATTACCCTAGGACCCTAGGTTATTATTCTCAGAATCCATCGAAAAGAGACACACCTCGATGCCCTCTCGTCAGACGGATCGTATCTTTTCACTCTTCCTCTTGATTTTTTTGCTGGAGATGAATCGAGAATGCCTATCAATTCATACCCACAATTCATACCTTCGAGTAAGCAGACGCTGAGTTTTCGAGATGAGCTCTGAAACGATCGGTGGATCCATTAGCCATTAGCTAATCTGTCTACCCATCGAGCCGTCGAAAGGAACAATGGTCCCAAAGAACGAGGAATCGATTTTTCACGCCTTTCTTTCCTACTGGCATTGCCATTGCCATTTTTTCTCTGATGCATTAGGCACTTTGCCACCCGTTCACATTTCTTTCAATTTCAATCGTTAACCGTGATGGAGCCGCTAGACTCGTCATCCTTCGAAATTCCCATTGTCTATAAACGATCGACAGTGACCGATTTCGTGGATCGCTTGGTTTATTAAATGTATTTCCCATACTGCAAACTGGCCTCACTGATCGAGCCTCACAATATTTTATTTGGAACAGTTGCTTCGGGAGATTCTATCATTGATACGCCATTCGAATGCATACATATAGGGTTAGTGCCGGATCTAAACTTTATGGGAGCTTAGGTCATTGTTACCAGTTTCTGGGGGGATCCCCCTTACCATATGATTTATGCGCCTGGGTAAAATAGTCCCAACGATCCGAGCCCCTCAGAACACAACTAAGCCCTGTATTCTTTTATGGCTCTTGCGTGTTTTTGGTTTTTATGACGGATATTTGTTTAGTCTAATTTTTAAATCCAATTTATTGATCAAACGCAAAGAAACTTTCGGTAACTGTTGGCTGATGAAAATAAATTCAATATTAATTCCGTACTTCGGCTATAATAACAGGAATTACAGCGGATCAGTAGTTCCATTTTAGGTATAAAAATAGAATTTTTCCCGAAAAATAGGGATCAACAGGGGATTTTGTTTGTTATTGAAAACTTGTTATATAATCTCGATATCTCGTAAATATTGAACGAAAGTGCTCTCTAGCAGTAGCGCCTTTTCTTAATTAGCTAGTTTTTTAGTCATTTTTGTGATTAATTTCTTTTAGCTAGCTTTAAACAATCTGTTGAATACTTCAGCAACAAAATTGAAAAATGCTTCTGTTTGCATTTTTTAAAATGTTCTTTTATTAGTAGATAGATTTTGATTCCTTATTGTCATAACTTTTTTTTATAGTCTATTACGAGGTCTATTATTTTCAGTATAGAATCCTGAGCGGTTCAAAGTATTTTTTTATGTAGGCAAGAAATAAAATAAAATGAAATTACAGGGTCCTAATATACGCTACTTTTTTGCATATTATTTTCGATTTCCAAAATTTTGTTTCTCTTACCTAGTAATCAAGTCACTAGAAAAAAAGGTTTTTTATGATTTTAAGAATTCAAATGATATTATCGGTCATGATTTATG
This sequence comes from Andricus quercusramuli, assembly GCA_932178445.1. NCBI lineage: Eukaryota > Metazoa > Arthropoda > Insecta > Hymenoptera > Cynipidae > Andricus > Andricus quercusramuli. Next base: position 536,727 of record CAKNXH010000069.1, on the reverse strand, counting down.
AATGAAAAAACATGTTTTTTTCATCAAAAAAGTTTGACACTTACCAAACATAATTATTTTAACAGCAGTTTTTGTAACTGAATTTGTCCTTACTGTCGCTTCTTATTAATTTAAAAAAATATGTTGAATTTGAATAAATAATGACTTATTTTTTGGAAGGAAACATTCCCTACGACTCTATTGTTTTCAGTTTTGAAAATAAGTAAATAATCTCTAAGAATAGTTATTTATTCAAACATGTTTTCTTTTAAAAAAGTAGTTGTAACGACTTCATCCATAGTGAAATTTACTTTCAAAATTGGAAACAGTAAAATTGCAGAAAAGATTTTCCCCAAAAGAAACAAGTAATCAATTATTAAAATTCAACCATTTTTTTGTTATTTGCTTAGAAGCGATAGTAAGAAAAAGTTCAACTGCACAAAAGCATTATTAAAACACATTTTTTGGTAAGTTAAACATTTTTCAATAAAAAAATGTTTTTTTTCAATTACATCATTGGTAAAAGTTATTTTAATTCTTAAAATCATAGAAAAGCTATTTTTTCAGAGTTTTGATTTTCGGCACCATAACTACCTTAACGCATTTTATTAGATACTATAAAAGTATTAAAAATGTGTCAACATTTGTATTAATTTATCATAGGCTCCACAGTCTTTCCCCTATTTCCCTTTTTCTCCTTTTCCACTTAATTAAGAACTAAATTGATAAAACCCAAAAATAAAATCAAACTATTTTCAATTGAAATTCTATATTTTTCTTGTTTTAAAAGTCTACTCTTACATATTTGGTTAACAATTTCATAACTTAGTTCAAAATGTAATTCTTTTGTTTAAAATTCAACAATTTTGTTTTAAAAAATCATCCTTTTTAGTTGAAAATTCAATTTTTGTAGAAAATTTACCTTTTTGGTTTAAATATTCAATAATTTAGTTGACTTTTTTTCATTCTGGACTTGAAAATATTTTTGGTTGAAAAATCAACTTTTCGTCAAATATTGGTCTTTTTGGATGAATTTCACTGTTTCTTACTTAAAATAAAATGTTTTTTGGCTGAAATATCATATAATACATCTTTCATTGAGAATTCATTCTTTGTTTATTAAAAATTGTATTGTTTGGTGGAAAAGTTAATTATCTATTAAAGAATTCAAAAGTCATCCTGTTTGGTAGAAAAATTAACTGTTTTGTTGAAAATTCGTTCTTTTTGTACCTAAAATTAGGCTGCGTCTAGTCGTCGTAAAAAATGGTGGGAGTTAGGAAAGGAGTTGGACTAGTCGTCCCGAAAATTCGGGATGAAAGAGACACTTTGTTAAAATTAACTTATTTTCTTTTAATTTACATTTTTGGGTTGAAAATTGAACCTTTTCGCAGAAAAAGCAATGCTTTAGCTTAAAAATTTAACAATTTGGCTAAAAATTCAACTATCTGGTTGAAAATTACCTTTTTTTAAATTTTTTTTTCTTCGTTTTTGAATGAAAAATCTTTTTTGGTTGAAAATGTAACAATTGTGTTGGAAATTCAATTTTTATACGTTTAAAATTCAGCTATTTTTGCAAAAAAATCAACTTTTTTTTTAATGAACTTTTCTTTTTTTTGTTGAAATATCAACTATTACATGTTTTGTTGAGAATTCACCTTTTTTGGTTGAAAATGTTATTATTTGGTTGGAAAGTTAATTATCTTTTTAAACATTCAACAATTTTTTTAGAAAGTTATCCTTTTTGGTAGGAAAGTGAACTATTTTGTTGAAAATTTGTTCATTTTTGACTAAAAATTAACTTTTTTTAAATTCACATTTTCGGGTTGGAAATAAAACTGTTTTGTAGAAAATGCGACTTTTTGGCTTAAAATTGTAAACTTTCATGGTAAGTTTTTTCTTTTTTGACTGAAAACTATTTTTGGTTAAAAATGTAACTATTTTGTTGGAAGTTCATTTTTGGTTGAAAATTCAACTATTTTGGTAAAAAAATCAACTATTTTTTCATGCATTTTTCTGTCGAAAATTCAACAGTTTTATAAAAAAACTCCATAATTTGTTTGAAAAATCAAATATTTTGTTGAAATGTTATCCTTTTTGGATTGATTCAATTACTTTTAATTGTTGTTGACGATGTACATAACTAATAAATTAGCAAATAAATCGTTCAGGAAATATTTAAAATTGGTATCATCAAAAATTCAGAAGGAATCTCTTTCAAAACGTCTTATTTTCTAATGTTCCAAATTTAGGGTTATGATTCTCAAAAAATGAATCCTGACCTTGTGAAAAAGGCGAAAAAGAGGAAAATTGGGTCAGAATTGTCGATGTTAGGTGTTTTAGAGGATTTTAAAAATTCAAGGGGGAAAGGGGGACGGACTGTAATGTCTGCTATATAAAAGTAGCGGTTTCACTGTCAGAAAAGGTGTTACCAAGATAAGCGAAAAGCAGAGCCTAATTTATGAAATTTATCGGTATAACGGTGACGCTTTTTAGATAAGCCCTGAACGGAAATTCGGCGTGCGAGAGCGTGTCACTGAGTTTCAAAATCGCGTTTCCTCATTCCGGTGGGCCACGAAAGGCCCAATATATCCTTGCATTACGGTATAATCTGACTTGGCTGGATAAATATAAACATAAAACACACCATCGCGTGGCCCAGGAATGGTTCTTAATATCTTTCACAACTCTCGAGAGTCCACTCGAAGAATTTCCCATGAATCGAAGACGCATAATACCTTGTAAATACTCGCGCGGGCCACGTAATCCAGCCAAGCATAATGGCGAACCCCATAGGTACCCTGGCACCTTGTATTATGTCCGAAGAAGGTACCCACAGCACGCACATATCCACCCTCCGATTTGTCGATGTGAGTGTTTATGTCTGCCAGTGTGTGTAAGAAGAGTGAACACAATGGCAAATGGTATTCTATTATTCCAGATGGGGCCTACGTCTACTCTACGCGGTCTCGAGACCAGTGGAATGCAAGCACGAAATCATTCTCCGATATCTCACCGTAGCGTGTGGGTCCCCCTGTACCCCCTTTCCACCATCGACACTAACACCGTGACCCGAACCTAACCTGGCCATCGACAGTCATCCCCTCGTGAGGGTCCCCAGCCTGACACGGTCATTCGTCACGTACTGGTCTAATAATCCTCTTTACTCGAACATTTCCCAAGTACAACATTAATTATGGCGTGTGGTGCCGATCCACAGATCCCCGTGGCCACCCAGACAGCAAAGTCCCCAAGACGCCTTACAGGCGTACTTTAAATGGCTTTTGCAAATCTTCCCACTTGATCAGTATTTATGAAAGAGATTTTAGGTTCTTGTCAGCATTAATCATCATTTAACATCTTCACTGTTTCGGAAAAATTATTATTCAATTTTTATACGAAACTTAAGACTTTGAAGTTGGTAAATCTGTTTATGAGCTTGGAATTCACAAATTTGAAATTCCGGATCTTTATTTTATTTTTATTTTAAAATAGTGATGACTTGTTTAGATTAATAGTGAATTCGAGATTCTTAAAATATCAGGGTGTCTACCTGATCAGGAAATCGAGAAAACTGTGAAATGACCAGGAATTTGATTCAGTGAACGGGATTTTTCTCTCAAATGTACTAATATGCAAATTAAAAGTGGTTTCATATATTTTCTTACTCTAATTCTGAGTTGGAACACGGAAGTGTCTAAAAGAATTGAAAATCTAAGTTGGGACAGGGGGTTTCAGAAAAGAATTATAATTTTGACTTTGAGACACTGAATTTTCTACAAGCTTTATAATTCTGAGATGGGACTTGTAACAACGAATTTTTTTAATGAATTACATATAATTCTAATTTCTACATAGAATTTCAGTGAAAAAATATAATTCTGGGTTTAGGGCAGGGAATTCCCGTGAAGAATTCTCATTTTGGCACAGCGAATTTCAGTGAGGAAATATAAATTTGACAATTGGGACAGGGGATTCACGTAAATAATCATGAATTTTACTTTGGGGCAGGAAATTTCCGTAAAGGATCAAAAATTTTACTCTGGGTCAGGGAATTTTCATAAATAATTATAATTCTGTGATTGAATGGGGAATTTCCGTAAATAATTATAATTTTAATTCAAGGTTCACTTTAGAACATGAAATATTGATGAGAAATATTGATTGATTTAAAATTAAGAATATACTAATGTATCTAAAGTAATTACTTATATTTAAATAATACTTAAGAAACTATTACGTGGAAATAATAAAAATAAATTATTTTACGTATATGTTTGCTTCTAATCTCATTGATAATTTGTAGGTTGAGTCATCTACTGTAGAATGTTCCTCCACATATTTCATAGAAATTTGTTTGCTCAAACAAAATGGAAAAGAAAAATTAACCAATCTTCTCGATGCATTCCTTTAATATAAATTTCAATGGGAATGAAACGAATGGTATGATAATCGTTTTATTATTTTTCAAATTCTGTATTTTATTTAAAGATGACCCTGCTTAAAGAGGTGGCAGAAAATATCTTATTCATTTGCTTAAAACTTGTTTCTTTACGAGCTACCTAACTTATTTTCACAATGGACAAAATAAAACCAAAATGAATAAAAAGAAAAGAAGCTGGTTTTGCATGAATAATATATCCGCTCTAAGTAACTAAATAAAATTAAAGTCCAGTTGTATTTTTTTAAGTTTACCGAGTAGCGCTAAAACTATTCTAAAACTGAAACGCTAAAATAATGCTTAATATATTTAAAATAATCGTCATTTTTCTTCGAAAAATGCGGGTTTGAACCATTTAAAACATTTGTGGGCACGAAAAGAAGTATTTATTTATTCAAATTGCCCAAAATAAAGATGAGTTTTCAACAACAATATTTACATTATAAAATAATTAATTTAAGTACTCTAACCTCTAACCTATTGCTACTATGTGAATGTAATAGTCTGAACCCGCCGTAATATCATTTTAAAAGAATTATTCAATAAAATATTTTTATTAAAATCTTTTTTTTATTTCGGGCAATTTCAATAAATAAATTCTTCCTTTCTTGCGTAAATATGTTTTAAATTCTTGTAAACACCATTTTCGAAAAAATCTATTCTTTAAAAATAGATTGAGCATTATAGTTTTTCGTTTTAATGTCGAAATAGTCTTAGCATATTCAGGAAACAAAAAATAAATCAAACTGGCTATGCTTTTTAATTGGATCTGAAAAAATTCATTGAATACAGGGTAACCATATTCAACCAGCAAATTCCATATGCAAGCACCTTTAAATGAAAGTCGGTTTAGGCCGTTTAGGGCCCCAAAGTGGGCAAAGAGAAGAAACATACTAATTTTTTTTAATCTTTAAAAATATATTATCAAAAAAAGTCAACATTTGTAACATAATTGCACACAAATACTTCAAATGAGAGAAGTATGTTTTCAATAATGAGTTTAATCAGCTCATTAGAGACTGTTATATAACAAAAGAAAAATGAGAGAGAAGTATCTTACATTACATATAGGTTTCTTATAAAACTTTAATGGAAGAGCAATAGCTATATAATGAAAACTTATCTCTTTTCATGGTTTCACAATAACTTGGACAACAGGCGAAATACATTCCAATTACCTAATTTTTAACAATTCAATCTCTATAACCCCAGGTACCTGCGCTCGGCTTTTAGCGCCACAGGTCCTGTGTACATAGGATTTTGACTCGGAAGGATGTTGTGCAAGCCGCAGAAAAGGCCTCGAGAATGGATCAATATTTGCAGAAGACTTTTATTTTGTGGGTCCCAAGGTGGGTCTCTGCAAAAGCATAATGTACATGTGTCTTACTCATAAGTGCGCCGTTTTACCTACTACCTTACATTCGTTCAATACCCCATTGTCCTCAGATTCTGGTACAAGTCTGGAGACCAGAGGACGAGATGTGTAACAAACGGATCGAGGGGTCAGCGATCAAGGACCCGGCCGGATTTGTTTGAGAAAGGTTTAAAGATCTTGCCGTATACGTATAGTATGGACTATCGAGCGTGACTCGACTTTATTAAAACGAGTCTTCTGCTTCTGCCCTAAGCCGAAGTGAGCCAACCAATGGACCCTGCAGCACCAAAACGCACCTCTTCCACTCAGAGCTCAGAGGGCTCATAACAATAAAAGAACCAAGGGTTACCGTCTCGCCATAAGTGCTAGGATTAACTCGATGCCAAGTTCCGCTTTACGCCGGCTGGGAAACTAAAAAGCTCCGTTTACGAGCTAAATTCGTAGGAAGTTTTCAACAGTGTTTGGCGCTCGTAACTCTTCGAGCACGAGAATCGACGAGTGAGCCAGTGATGTTCTCAGGAGTCCATCGTGAACAGCCGGCCAACTTTTATCCCTGCAATCCTAGTTGGAATTTTGACTGGTCTTTCATCGTAATGCACGACTCCAATCTCGATTGAAAAACTTTGCAATTTTCTATTTTAGGACCGAAGCCTAGAATTTAGATTCTACATTCAGCAGGCAATCTTTTCTTCACCTCACAGAGATAGAATCTTGTAATTTGGACACGTCGACCTGTAAAATGTAAATCCTACCTGAATTTGAACAGTGCTGAATCGTCCAGTCAGATTGTACACTTAGGAGGAATTAACCTCGGAATTAACTTTACACTACTGTCGGAAATTTCTGTACGACTAGCGCGAGTACTGCTCTGAATAAAATGGTTATTCGGGCCAACTATTTAGCTTGTCAGATGTGGTACTGTTATTTTATTAGTTAGGGCAACCGATTTCCTAGTTCCTGGTAGTTGATACTAATTGAACAGTCACTGTAACTAATGGAATTGTGGTACCAAATAAGAAAATAGCAGTATCAACTAATAAAATAACAGTACCATATCTTACTAACTAAATAGCTGGCCAAACTATCAATTTTTTTAGTGTATTAAAAATCATTGGTGAGTTTTTAAATGTTTTATTGCCTTAAATTAAAGATGAGATTTCAAAGATTACATCCTGTCAATTTGAGGGTTTTCAGCAGGTTTCCTAAGTTACAGCAAGTGTTGAATTTAAGGTACAAAATCTGCAAAAATCTTAAATACCTTTGAACAGTTTTAGTATTTATTATAAGTTTTAATTTTCAATATTTCTTAAGATATGATCATTTTGAAGTGACCAATCACTGTACCTATTAGCCTATCTCGGGAATCCATAAAGGTTTTCAAAGTTTAATTGGCCTAAGCCTTAAACTTAAAGTGATGAAAAGATTTCAAAGACTGTGTGATAAAAATTTTAGATCTTTCCTGCAACTTTCCTAGATCATGCTATGAGTTGAAGTCGAGGTACAAAATTCGATAAATTCTTGCATTAAAAAAAAAAAATCGCGCGTGGTAAGAAGGTACCAATCTCTAATTAACTTTTAGTGTCGAAAAGAATACCCTAAAATTTCTAGAAACCTTTTTTACCGGTTCACTCAAATTCTACCTCTTCTCCCCAACGGTTTTAAAAAAAGTTCTCGAGTAACAACGTTTCAAAAACAACAGTGATTTTTAATAGCTCTCGAGCTAGTCGAACCGACAATTTCCGACGGCAGTAGTCAATTTTGTTTTGTTTAAAGTCTCTATTTTAGTGTGGAAAAGAGTACTCTGAAGTTTCTAGAAACAGTTTGTACCGGGTTACTCAAATTTTCTTCAAAAAGGTGCAAAAAATCACGTTTTTATTGATTACTGGTTCTACCGACGGATAATATCGGACCACCAACCAGGTGACCTATTAAAATTAGCCTTGACTTTGAAAGGTCGTCAAAGAAATAGTGAAAGGCGTCGTTAAAATATAGATAAACATATCTTTAAAAACTCGTTGGAAAAATTATTAAATTATCAGTTGTTCAATACGTTGTTTAAGTTATTTGGCCTTTAGGTATTGAATTATTACACGAGAAACACAAGAATAAAATTATGTTTTTTAAGGAATTTTCTACCCTGCTTCGACGGTGCGGTAGTGTATTCAAAATTTAGTATGTTAATAAAATTATTATTTCAGAGACCCGTACAAATTTTGCAGCTCAAATGTAAGCTAAAATCCTATTGTTCACTTTTGTAAAATATCAAATTAATAAATAAATTTTCCTAGCTCCTCCCAATAGTTGAAGTAGAAGTACAAAATTCCTTAAAATTCGGAATCTTATTTTTTTATTTATCACGTAATAATTCAATGCCCACAAGGCCTATATTCTGAACGGCGCTGTAACCGTTCAAAGTCAAGGCTAATTTTTAATAGGTCACCCGGTTAGTGGTCCCATGCTATTCGTTAATAGCATATTCGGCTAAAAACTCATACTCTTCACGTTTTATTTCACATTGTTTTTTTTTAATCTGGAAATAATTAAGATTTTTAAAGTTCTTGAACTAATTTTAAAAGTTACTCCTCATAGTATTTGCTAAATTGTTAGAATATTTGTACAATTTTCACTCTAGATTCTACTACCTTAGGATCAAACTTGGTGTTAAAAAGTCGCCAAATTTCAAATACTAATTAATGAACTCACCACATGATTAACAACATTTTAAATAATAATAATTTTATTAGTATTATTACAATTTAATAAAATATGATAAATATATTTTTTTAAATATTGTGTACTTACACATTTTTTAATTTTTTCGACTTTTATGCACCATGTTACCCTTGAGCAGAATTTAGCGAAATAACTTTTATAGAATCTTAATAAATCATAAAAATAATATGTAATAATATCATAAAATATTTATGTACGTTTTTTTCAATATATACATATTTTGATAAAATTGATATTTTTCCTTCATATTGAGCTTGATATTATAAAAATTAAGAACCGAACAATCCGTGAAAACGTGATTTTTTTACCTTTTCCAAAAAAATGTGAGTGAAGAAGTACAAAATGTTTTTAGAAACTTCAGGGCGCTTTTTCCCACACTAAAAGTTAATTCCACATTAGTAGCTTATTTTCGACAATTCGACTGGACTAAAAAAAATCTGGATCTCTGAAAAATTACGTAGCTGAGGTGAAAAGATCCACATTTTTCATAATGATCCATTCATTAAGAGAAATATTGGATTTCATCATTTCGGGTTTTCCCTTTGAAATAATAAATTGCATACTAAAGTGACTTAAAATGTAAATTGGACTGAAAGCGGCAATCAAGGATCGATTACCCCTTTAAGCATACAATTTGAATTTTAAATAAAATTGGCGCAATTGGTAATAAATGATTGTTCCATTCCGCAATAGATCTGCGGTTATTGTGACCTTACTTTCACGACTTTATTGTTATTACGCGAGCAGTCTGATTGTGAGCCGAAAGGCGCTAGAATTTGAAGCGCTATATTAGTGCGACTAATGACTAACACGACTGTTCGTGGGCAGATACCGGTTCTGAATTCTGAAAGACTGAAAGAGGAAAGCACTGCGATCACTGCACACGCGAGCAATGGACGTAGAGAGTACGAAGAGGGAGCCACTTGCTTGACGCAACATTCGATTACATATATACGAACTTGAGATTATCATAAACTTTCAAAATAAATATTAGTTTTACGCTATAATATATTACTGTAAATAAATGATTTTGATCTGATCTGATTAAAATTAATTATCGAATACGATATTGACCATTATAATCAATCTTTTCTTTAGGAATTCATGGCCATGCCACTATTTTGGTATTTGAAAAATTCGGGTTGGGTTTCTAGTTCGAGTAATATAACACGCGACCTTCGAACATAGAAAAAAAGTTTCTGTTGAGTCACCTCTGCCCGGGGAGGGAAAACAAGAGCTTTTTCTAGTTCGAAAAAAATCTAAACAACGCATTCATCTTCTTTTCTTCGGCAACGAGAGTCGTAAAATAGACATCGCTATCGCTGTGCTATATGTATATACAATGGCCCTTGAACTTCCGGTTAGTGAAAACCCGTCATAAATTTTCACGGCTTCTTAAAAAAGGCCAAAACATTTTCGGCACCCGTTAACGTAACCGAGGGTCGTGGGTGTCGTGTAGCACTTAAATCCTAAAACCATCAATACAAGGTCTATGGGAGATTTTATGTTCCTAAAAACTCATAAAACGATATCGTGAACCAAATCGCGGTTCTGAGCCACGAGGGGAGATTTTTATTGCACAATAGATAATTAAAAATCTGTCATGAGAAGAAAATCCGAAAAATATTTGGTTAGCATTTTTATACCTGATGTTAATTCATAGTGACATTAAAGAAATAGATATATTTTTTTCTATCCCTTTGCATAGAAAATAAATCCGAAAATAAATCTTACAAATAAGATATTTAAAACACTTGATTTAATTAAATAAGTCAAGTTGAACAGTTTCGAATTTAAAAAGAAATATTTAACACTTCGCCTCAGGATATCAGTAGAATAAAAAAAAAAATCTCGAAAAAATGCTTGCAATATTTTTCTTACATTTCCAAGAATGAGGTATTTCAACATTCATATTGAACAAGCATGAAAATGTTTGCAATTTTTATGTCTAAAAAATGAGGAATGTTCCAATTCCTGTAGTTTTACGCAATGTAAAAGTATATAAATTTCAAAATCTCTTTATTTAGAAGATTTCATCCAGAATACTCTGAACGCTACCGTTGGCAATTGACATTATGTCGGTCTTATTTCAAGATATTGCAAAAATATTGAAACTGACAATATGTTTCTTCACTCCCAAAATAATGAAGAACTGGCTATCGTTACAGAATTTTCCGTTAGGCTAACTCCTTTTCCAGCTCTTTCAGGGCTAATCTTACGGAAAATTCCGTAATACTAGCCCTAACACTATACTTAAATAATAAACATCTTTTGAACATTTTTGGCTCTTTCGGAAGCTTTTCTATAAAAAAAGCATCTAACTAAAATATAAAGCTGTGTAAATTTTATAGATAGTCCAACAAATTTATTTTCCGACTGTCAGATTTTTTCTAACCTTTTCAACTTTTCTGTTCCAAGTTGAAAGTTCTTATTTATTTTAAAATTTATTTTAAAATGTTCAGAATTAGGTGTTCACATTTATTAATTAAGTCATAACGTTTATAAAATGCCATTATATAATAGACAACTAAACTGAAAAAGACATTCTTCAAATTTACAAATTAGACCAAAACATTAATAACATACTTTAAATTCACGATATTATAACATAATACATTGTTTAAACAAATAAAAATTGTTTAAATACTACGAAGTAACTTTAAAAAAATGAGATTTATAGACTATATTTTTGAACTTGTCAGTAAACTAGCAAGAAAGTGCGATTTTCTAGCTTTGTCCGTTAAAAACTTGGATTTAAACAAAAATAAATTGTTTAAATAATAAACAATGAAATTAAAATATACGCTTCCCAAGCAGCATTCATAAAATACCCTTAATGCGCGATATTCTCTCGGATATTCTATAATCTATAGAAATAAAATTGTTCGCGTGAACAAAAATTGTTTAAAGAATTAAAAGTCAATAAATACATAAAATCTTATAATTTATTCATTCATGAGGATCTATAAAAAAAAATGAGAAAAAAGTAATAATTAAGGGTAATATTCTGCATGTGGTAGCTTTTGGGGCACCATGAAAGGGTCTCAGGGGGGTTGAAATTAAAGATTAATGTTGGATTGGAATACGTATTCATTTTTTTTTAAACCTAACAAAATTACGGCCCTATTATAAAGAAAGGGCATAATATTTAGAATAAGAATTGCCTGCCCAAAATAAACTATCAATATACATATAAGATATTTAATATTATTGTTTCATTTCACGAGAAAAGTCGCAAAAATTCCAGGAATTCGAATTTCTGTGTACCGGCAAAACTACTACTCTCGTCCCGCGTGTGAGAGACACAATGCCGAAGGAGGATCGCAGAGTAGAGAATCTAACGCTCGGGTGTCTTCGGCCGAATTCGACTGCAGTCGACACTCTCCACGGAACCCGCTGCGAGGCGAAGGGAAATGCTCCGTCGAGACAGACGCGTTCGCGATTCCAAACGAGGAGGTACTGCGTTAGAGCTCGTCGTCGAAACCCGAGCGCCGCGTACTTCAAAACTTACCCCGGTGTTTCGGTATCGCAAAACAAAAAAGTTTTTTTAGTGAAATTGATTCTACTCCGTAAGAAGGTGTACCGAAAATATCTCGCGAGTGTTTCCCACTGGATAAAAGTTACAAAAAAATGAAACCGAAAGTACGACGCTGATCAGTTTCTTCCATCTTCGTGTCATGAGGAGGAGACACAGGTCTCCTCCAAAACAGTGTAAACCACTTAAAGTGCTGTTAGAGTGATTTTGTGAATAAATAAAAATAGTTTCCAAAAGTGGATTATTTTGAAAACAGGAATATCGTGTGAGAAACGATCGAGTGAATAGTGTGATCACTGAACACAGTTCAGGGAACAAAAAGCTTTCGTAGCACCTTCAGCGTCGGCAGTCTCGCGCACCGCAAATTTGTGAAGATCCAGAGGATTCTGGGATAAGTTTTCTAAAAAGAGGACTATTTTGGGAAAGTGAACAAATGAGAGCGGAGGCGAAAACGGGCGAAGGAGGCTCAATCGGCAGGTGGCCCGATGGGAGAAATTTCCAAATTTTCACCGACCCCAGGGATTAGAAATTCAGAAACTTTGGATTAACACCAGTTCAGTTGGCGAAAAGGCCAATTGGATTCTAATCTCTTAACACCGGTATTTTTTTTTTTCGAGGACACGCAAAGGATTTAAAAGTGGCGTTTATCAAAGGAATTACGAAATTCGGCGAAAATAACCCGAAAATTGAAGTGTGTGGATGTGGCTGTTTAGTGTTGAAAGGTGGTGGACGGCGACGGAAGTGCTGTGTGCGTCGATAGTTGAGGGCGGTGGTTATTACAATGGTTTCCACGTCTTTTGTGACCCTGGTGTTCCTTGTGTGCCTTCAAACGGTTTTACTATCAACCGTGAGCAACTGTGCGAAAACAATCAGCATGTACTGGAACACCACAAATTCGATGTAAGTCAATCCCTAGCTTCGGTAAAGTGTTCCGTCGCATGATGGTGGAGGGTGCCCTTCGTGAGCAAAATTCTCCGTAAGCAATCATTTGCTCGGTTATTTCCCAGTTTAGTGCAAGTTTTACGTTCCCGAAGTAAATGTGGCTAAGATATTTTGTGGCTGTTGTCATTTATCGGGTCTGTGGTGAAATTTCCCGGTGTCGATGGGCTTTTTCCCAGAGTATTTACCTCGCTGTCAGCGATCAGGTGAAAAGATGAATCTCGTAGAATAGATAGTTAAAAGTTGACAGTAATAAACGGTTAATGTGTGGGAGTTGTAAAACATGAAATTCTTTGTCACTTGGTGACAATGCTTTTTATGTATACTTTCAAAAAAGTGCTTTGTGAAGAAACATTCGTGGACCGTTTTGAATTTTAAATCTAATGTTTGCATTTATTCTAACAAGTGATGTATTACCAGAATAGTAGAAAGTCTTGCGTGTAAAACAAATACAAAATGTCAGCTGATTAACGTTTAACCAGATGAGACTCTTTCAGTGTTGAAGAGAATTTAACTCTCTTGTTCCGAATGTAGTTGTAACTGGTTTCATTAGCGCTTGCCCAATGCCCATTTACTCCTGGAACGAAACTATTGCTACAAAGTGTCTCTCGTGTAACCGACACTGAATACGAATTTGCATAAGAATACTGCCGTAAAGGTTCAGTTGAATGTTAACTAAAGAGTCTCGAAGTTCATCTACAAAGGGTGACACGATAGATTTGATAACGAAGTATTTTCCAGCAGCTAAACGGAAAAAAAAACTTGTCGAGACTTTACTTGACGGTCGACTTTGGGACAGGTCTCAAATTTCTAAACAATTCGTATAACATTTATTACGGCGTTTAAGTTTAAGACAATCCACGAAATAATGAAGAGCCCGCGAATTATTCTGTGGCTCAAAATAGTGAAACAATATTCCGAGTGTTGTGCAATAATTAGCGGACTCTTCATTATTTCGAGGATTTTCTTGAACCTTGTAATAAACGTTATACGAATTTAAAAAAAAATTGTGGCCTATCCTTAGACTTGAACAGGGAAGTAAGGTTTCGACAATTTATTTTTTCCGTGTACTGTAATACTCTTACTAATACCAGTAATATCTCGTAAAATATACTCGTGAGAATGAGGTAATCATTACTATCTAATCAGAACGTGACTTAAAATCAACATCTTCACTGAGGAAAATATTGATTGAAAATATCTAGTCTAGAGACTCTAGAGATAAACATATCTATGAACCATTCTAATATTTACATTTCAATGTCCATTTTTCTCATGGTGAAAAAATTGTACCGCAGAAACTCGATTATTCCTATTTTTTTCTATGCAAACGTGCAATAATATATGATGACATTGACATGCGTGCGAGACGCAAAGACGGTGCCGACCGGCTCGAAAGTGAATCGATTTCTCATGCGAAAACGGCGGAACGGGCGTCGCCGGATGAATAACAGCCTTTCTTCCACCCCAACATTACATCGTTATTCTTTCTCCAACTCCTGCTTAGATCGTCCACTATCATCCCAAGCCTTGAAAAAAAAATTGCTACACAATGAAGCCTAAATTACTCATTCCAACGACATTCATATCATGAAAAATCTAACCGAACATGCTGTATAAACAATTTCTGACTCATTCTCATATTCGATCAATACTGATATTCATATCCTCTATAGATAAAAATCTCTAATTTCTAACATTGTGCAGCGGGTTAGGAATTTATTGCCCAAGATTCTTTTTTATGTGAGATATAACCTTAGAATTGGTAATTAGAGTAGAGTACCTACTTTATTTAGTGCGCAGAGTGCCAATACCAAACTAGTCTGCCTTTCCGAACTGATAGGGTTCAATTTCAAATTACTGGTATTCAATGTAAGTTTTCGCTTCTAGCAGTGCATTAAATCCCTCCAAGGGATATACACTGGAAGAAATTCAGCCGTAATCAAATCGGTGTGCCGCTTACATTTAATTTTTTTTCTCGTTCGAAGGGAAAAAGTCGCTCGTTCTCGCTTTCCAATTATTCGTTCGAGACGCAGAACCAAAGCGAACGTTACCTTGCCTGCTTTCGAGCGAGTGTACGGTAAACGGCTCCGTTCGTGACTTGAACAAAATCGGCTCGTGACAAAGGCGAGTCTTCCCTTCCAGAACACTGTCTCTCCTCGACTTTTACGATCTCCCCGACATCGCACGCGTTACATGCGCTGGTACAGTCCTTTGCCAATTTTCGACCTTCTATTCTCAACAAATCCAACTTCAAAGCTCAAAGTCTGACACAAAAAAGCCATCCTCTTATTCAGTGTTGAAGGCCATCAAGAGTGTACCTGCCTTTTCTATAAAGATCTCCCAGCGTCTCAGAGTTTAACTGGCTCCCAATTTGCGTACAAATACGTTCCACCTTTATTTTGTACTAATTTTAATGATAAAGGTATTCCTGAATTTTCATCTCGCCTTGGTTGAAGTAGAAGCATTGAAACAAGAAGCACTCGTGAAAGTACACTCAAATTCCAACAAGTTTTCATCATCCTGAAGATTGACCCTTCCTTTTCAATAAAGATGTTCCAGTGTCTAATAGCTGAACTGATTTCTAATTTGTGTACACATATACGTTCAATCTTCATCTTATACTAATTTTTATGATATGTGAATTTCTGAATTTTCATCTCATAACTCTCATTCGGACGTTATCAATACTTTCGTTAAAATAGAAGCAATCATCAAAAGACTCTTAAATTCCAATAGCTTTTCATTATCTTGATGATTGTACCATTAACCCTGTTTCAAAGAGTTAACTTGTCTTACACAAAAACGATTCGTAACAGAAGGAAACAAGTCCGAAGATCGCGATCAAGTTTTGCAGTAGTTAATCGAAAAGAGCATGGTTACGGTGAATCGTGGGACGAGATGCTCTCGCGGAAAATGACGAGTCATAAAAACATCAAACGTCTTGAGATAACGGCTGTTTGCGATTGGTATGCACGATTCGAGGCGGTTCTTCGGCGAAGCTTCGGAGACTTCGATGCTAGGACGAGCATCCGCGCAGATAGATCGAACTCCCTTCCCATCGAAGTGCGATTACGTCGTGGTCCATGCGGTATCGTAGCTTGACGTTGGGAGTCAATAACCTATCTCTTCACGTATCATGAGCTCGTGCTTAGCGCATGACATTTGTCGTCGGATCGTATTTTCGTCAGCTCGTTCTTGGTCGACGCGTTGTAATGTATGTACGTTTCGTGTGTACATGGCCTCCGCGAAACTCTTTATACACAGAAGACCGAAACAAAGTGAAACCAGGCGTAAAGCAGCGGTTCGGCCGAATGGATTTTGCGCTAATTGGACGACCATAAACGTGTTCTGCATTCCAAGTTTATTGCTTTTCGGAATACTTTTACGAGAGGAAGCTCGAAGGTGAAAAATTCTTATATTTACGCTTGAAGCATGTGCTGAAAGCTAATTTCACTTTTCTTTAAAGTTTAATCATCAGAGATCTCTGTGGAATAGTTCATTTGTTCATAACAATGACTTATAAGAGAAACCTTGACATTAGCCAAAGTATGCGGAAGCTGTCACTTTACGGGCGTTTGAGGAAGTTCAGCAAACTGGCGCTTGTCTATAAGCACTTTACTACGAGCATTACGACTCCATTCTAATTATTACATAGTGTATATCGTGCTTTCATCGTGGAGTAAAAGCGCCACACGCACAATGTCTATGAATGTGTAAAGAAGCAGTTGCGTTGCCAAGTAGTTGGCGAAGCACCAACTACCCGGCAGCTTGTTTCACTAGAATTCTCGATACCACCATGGGTTCCTATAACCATTCGTCATTTCACCAAAATTGCCTGTCTTGAAAGGAACTTCCTAAGGCTTGAAACTGCAGAAATACGCGAGATCGCATATGAACCATGACAAGGACGTCAAGCGACCTCGTCTCGGCATTTTTTTCTCAAAACAACCATGCCTTTTTTAATCTTATTAGAATACAAAGATCTTATTTACTCATAACTGATAGCTAACCTAATATTTGTCAAAGATAGAACTTTTTTGTTATCGCGTAACGGGACCGATAAATCCTGGCAAAGTTCAAACTGCAAAGTGACGAAATGAATCGATAGAAAAGCTACTTGTCTGCTTTCATTTCCAACGTCCAGTGGAAGTAGTTGTAAGTCGACTTGGACCCAGTGGAAGTATAACGGTTACAATAAGTGGTTCCTGGTCGAGTTAATGTTCGAACGATAATCCTAGAAGCAGCAGAATGATGAGACAAAATGTTTGATTGCTTTTTATGTCGATTACGGGTAGTGTGATGGTGTACGAACGAAAGAATGTAAAACTAATGAATTCGACTAGCTTGTACTTGCCATCGACTCTCCATGACGTCGGACAAACGAATTGCTGGTACCACGGCAGCTGGTTCCAAGATAATGAAGGATTTGCGTAATAGTCCATAAAATCCTATTTTCCAATAACCACATTTTTCACAAAGTCTTTAAAGTTACTCTATAAAATCAAATGTTTTCCCACGAAGTTAAAACCTTTTCAATGTTCGGAAAGTCAGGAGGCTGTAAAAAAAACTGAGAAAAAAACGAAGTACCTGCCGGATACTCGTTAGGTGTTTAAAGTCTTCAAAAGGAACGAAGGGTGCAGGAGACGCTTCTCATTTTCTCTGAGGCGAAACCGGAAATGCTAACGTCAGTGGCACGCCCATCGAAGACACGCGCAGGTTCCTGTTTGAAGCAAGAGATCATTTTGCAATTTGAGTAAGGTACATCAATGGTTTGTGGTTTTCACATCAAAATGTTTTATGAGTTCGGAAAATGAAAGAAACGTAGTTGTGAAATGCGGAAAATACGTTGTTATGGTTAATTAAACGCCACCCAGGACTTCTACGAAACTGGACGGGACCTAGACCGGCGATCGGTTCGAAGGTCCACTACAACTACATGACTACATGTATCCCTAAAAATAATAATCACAAAAGTGTTTCGACTCTAGCAGCTGTTTCCTGTTACAAAACCCTAGAGTTGGAAAGGCACCCTCTAACAACGGGGGTATATTCCTCTTTCTCGCTTTTTCCCTCTCCTTTTCTATCTATCCATGAAACACCCTCTCCGGTTGCGGTTACATGCGATTTTAGGATGGTAGCTAACACGATAAAAAATGCACTGCGGCGATGCAAAAACAAGAGCGACATTTGTACAGTTTTTAAGATAAGGAAGGGTCGATATTTACACGCTAGATGTAATCGTAAGCAGTGTTAGCTGAATGCGACATTGTACACGCTAAAAACAAGATATGGTTGAATGCACTGCGGTTTATAATTAAATATAGACACCCCAACATTCAGTCCAAAATAATTACATACTTCAGGTTGATTTGCAGTGAAATTCAGAACTGTACTTTTATGTTGTGTATATCAACTGCATGTATGTTTTTATGACTGAATTGATGGAAGATATGATCGTATTTGCAATTATAGGCACTCACTCCTGTAATGATTAGTTCCTATTGAATCGCAGTTATACATTTGAGCAATAGAACTCTTATTCTTTTATGACTGAAACCACAGTATTTTCTTTACGATACGAAATTTCATTTTGCTTATCGGATTAGAGGACAATATAAGAATCTTTCTTCTGCTTAAGTCAAAAGAACACACCGTAAGAAGATTAATTTCTGACGAATTGGAATGCTTCACCGCATATGATTCCTTCAAGCACTGACCACAAAGACAAAAAATAATCGGGCCCTTTCAATTCGATTTTCATGCTCGAAGGAAGATCTACTCGCTGAATCCTTCATTTTCAAGCTTCTGTGGCCTCGCAAACAATTCTCTCACTACCGCAAAGGATAAACTAGGGGAGAAAAGATGCAGCGATCCCTGGAAGATTGAATAGTGAATGAGTCAGTGGTAGAGAGGAGGAGATTATCGACAGAGGATGTTCTTCTATTGTACGCCTTTCGATTGTGGCGAGATAAATTAAGACCGACGACCCGCAAAGTACACATGCTGATGTAATGATTATGAAGGTGATAAAAATCATGATAGCACCTTACTTTGAGAATCGTTAACAGAATGTTATGAAACTCCAGCTTTTATAATAACCTAAGGTCCTAAATCATTAAAGCGTGAGTGGAATTACAATGTTGCATTCCAAGTGTACATTAGTCACCTGTAATTAACGTTTCCTTATAGCCAGATTGTCGACTGAGGCGATTGCTTTCCGAGCTCGCACAGGACCGTTAGGGAGACTTCTAGCTCTCGCTAATCCAGCTAGCCTATCATTCCCTTCCTCTTGAATTCGCTTTTTCTTCGCTTTACCTGTACAATCGTGCACGAAGAGCCAGATACACAATGGCGATTTCCGCTCCGTCACACCCGGAAGACTCGAACTCTAGTGATTTCTAAGACTCGTATAGAGAGAGAAGAATGATAGCTGTATTCTAGGGAAGAAAGAGAAGGAAGTAAAAAGGGGTGGTGCCTTCGTGAAACACATGGAAGAGCGGAAGAACTACTCCAAGTGCGTATGAGTACATGGTTTACTTGTGACTCGTGCAGGGGCGTTTTCAGGGGCGAATAAAGTAGAAACCACCCAGGGTGTCCGAAACAACGCTAGACTGCTTCTGATAACTATATTTACATACACTAGGGACATTATTTTCTATAAAAACTTACAACGAGCCATGTGCTGTAATCAACACATCTACAATTTCAAAAGATGTTTAGGGTTCATAAATCGTGTTACGCCCCATGGACAGAGGGTCTTGATCATATTTAGGGGTACAAAAATGAACGAAAATCACGTCACGTATTAGATTAGGATTGATCAATTCAAAGTGTTGTTAATACCAATCTTTGAAGGGCTGCTCTCGGGGTTGTTTTGGCTAATGAGGAATCAACGTTCCTTGTAGCTTTGTTATTCTTCACTTTCTGTTTTTTCACCTCTCAATTAGCTGATCGCTCTGAGCCATTTTTTAGCTGCAAATAAATCAGTAGTGTGTAAGTCTAGTGCTTTCAATGAAACCCACGAAGACACGAGTCTCTCTAGTCTAGGTCTTTCGTATTCTTGCAATGTAGGTCTTCCGTGACACCCCTTTAGCAGGAGGCTTCCGCTGAGCGAAAATTTGACACTACCCGTGTCAAGGAGGCGGCAGATGGAGGGCGCCAAACGGCTACTAGCCCGAGGCACGTATTAACCTGGAGCCGGCCCTGAATCAGTGAAGGAGATTACACCTCGAGGTCCTGCGGGGTTCAGAACGAGCCCCACGAATGAGTGAGAAAAAGGGCCTCCAAGAGAAGAGAAGAGAGAGACGAAAAAGGCCTCTTGGAGATCCGCGTTCTCATTTGTCTCCCTCCTTTTCGAGCCACCGACCCTCTTTCCTTTCTTTCTCCGTCCCTCTTCCTCTTTTTAGTCTTTATAACCCTTTGCCTCACTCTTTTTCTTTCTTTCTCTTTATCTGCCTCGGCCTCCCCCGCCACCGTTTCTCCAGCAATTCCCTTCGATCCTCTTTAAGACCTCTCGCCCAACCAAGGCTTTTTCGAACCGAATCCCTCATTGTCGACTCGGTAATTCGAGGAGGATCGAAATAACCCATTATCCCGTAATGAGCGGCGCATTCGCGTCCTCGACTCCTCGGGTGTTCCTTATACACGACGTACCTCGCACTCGTCTGTTATCCCGCGGAGCCTGTTACATTCGTCTCATGGGTCTCCTCTCGCCAGCACATACCCTTCCACGAGGTCCTTTTCGACTACCGTAACAGTCGAATCGTCCAACGAGTCCCCTGCTGCGGTATCTCCTCGTCCAACGATCGCAGTAATAAGTCCCTTTGCTTGCTTCCTGGTCGACCTGGTGCGCACATTTTTTACTGCCAACCTCCGAACATCCAGACTTCGCCTTTCGATACAGAGGAATAATTTACCGTACCACCTCTCCACCACAGGGAATTTTATCGACAATGGTGCGGAATTTCTCCCGAGAGTATGTACTCATCAAAAGAAATGGATTGGTCGGATTGCATCGTTAAATTTGAATTATGATCAGTAACATAATTGCCGAATGCATCTTCTTGGCCTCTAGAGTCTAGACTCGCAACTTGATGAATATAAACACTCATGATTAACGATGAATTTTTGTAATTTGAACTAGAAAACTCTATCGCTGGAGCCAGAAAGTGTTTTCTTACAGACGAATTTTTATCAGAGTTGGTGGTTAGCGACACTGCTGTTTAAATAACATACCGTGATAATCAACTCTATTAAACTCGAATTAAAAGACCACTCAGCTGAATGAATCTCATCAACTCCAGCTGTAAATGGAAACCCTACTCTCATGAAATTTTCAACAGATTAATTCAATATCCAAAGATCAAAAGCGATCGCAATTTCGTAAATCAAACATATGAGATCGTTAACATGTCGGGGAATTTTAATGCGTCAACGCCAATTGGCAGCATTTAAAGTGGCGACAAAAATAGCAAGCACCCGGCACACTTTGATCTCTCCGTATACGAAAATACGAATGCATGCCGAATTCGGAAACAAATTCCTTTTTAGAGAACAAGTAAAGCTCTTACAGTATCTTAATCCCCTTTTTCTAATTCAAGTTTTATACTACTGCGGACACTTCGGTGGATCTATATCTAACATTAGTATTTGCCGCTGAGCTTGTAGGTTCTCAAAAATGATTTAAAAAAATATAAATATGTCTTTTGTATTAAGTTTATTCTCGCTTTTCTTTGTGATGGAAGTTGTAGGGCTTGCGTGAAGAGTAGAACGTGTTCGAGGGTTTATTCGCTAAAAAGGACTCCGAGCGCCATCTCTGAATTCGCTCGGTAACTTCGATACCAGTTTCAAGGTCCGACGGGGGACGTTGCTCCGACTCCTTTCTCCATGTTTACCTGCGTATATTTACTGTTACTGTCAGGAGTCCTCAAAATTCATTCCACGAACGGGACGACTCTCGCGTCGTTTCGGGTCGTCGGCACTTAATGACATTATCGCTAGCGTTAATCGTGCTCGTTAATCGAGAAACCAGCAGCGACTGAACGCAATGAAACACGAGGGAAGTTAAATCAAGTCTCTACCCTATTAGTGCACTTTTATTCCTTTTAACCTTTTTTGTTGCTTCTTTCCTGTCTTCCGTATTACAATGACCACTTTCCTTTTAAATTTACAATTTATATTTTAACTACTACTACAATCTACTCAAAGATTTGCAAAAATTTCGAACTCAAATATTGGATCAAGTGACTTGGGATCCATCAAAATACATTTCTAATTTCTAAGACAGGTTTAATGATCTGTTTTGTAAGTCTGAATATTTTTATCTCGACCCAAATATGTCAATCGTTAGATTATGTGATTAGAGTCTGGTGTACACTCTTCAGATTAGCAGGTGATTCTTTATCATTAGAAACGTCAATACTGATCTTTCTCACACTAGACAAACCAAGTATGTACATTACGAATTCCCAGGTACTCGCTAATGCATCCGAGTTTGATAATATTTATTAAAAGTAAACTTCAGAAGAATCACCTGCTAACACATTGAAATATGGTCGCAGACTTTTCATTTTTACGACAGTTTGTGTACCCGGAATGTTTACATTCTTCTGGCGGCAACTTCCTCGAAAGGAAACTTCCCTCCAACCCGGATTTCTACCCTATTCGCAAATGTTTTCTCTAATAATAAAATAACAATTCGAAACTTACCTTGAAAGAAGGCTTGTTCTTCAAGGCCAAAAATAACTGCTTCTGAGAAGCTCAAAAGAATCTGAAATTCCGACCAAGAAAACCTTGTAGGTTTTCACTTTCTCCTACTGACCAAGTGACCGAAAGACCACCAAAAGAAAATGCAGATGTTTAAGTCACGCTGAAAAGTGTGCTAATCCAAATCGAATTTGGGTCTTAAGATTCGAAGCAAGGAGGTCGATCCTTAGTACCTGACTTGATACGGGCGTTTCTGTTTCCCTCGGCCTTCTTTTAATTTCGGGTTCTCGCTCGAGCGAGGAGGAGGATTAATGGGGGCTCGCAAGGCCTCGAGTCCTTGGGACCCATAGGTATCCCGAAGCACCCTTTTCCTACCCCGTTCCAACTACTCTCAGTGTTGCTGGGTTCCTCGAAGCAGGAATGCCATAATCTAGATAACCGGCCATAATGGAATACCTGCCTCGACTGGTCGTCGCTGCTTTCTACCTCGTTGCACCTTCGCTCTTTTTTTTTATCCCCATGGCCTCTGCTTTTCCCTCTCGGTCGTCGACAGCGTCGCGTCGTTTCGGGCTCGTTCCTCACGCTTGCCAAGAACTCAGCTATGTTGAACGCCAGAAGTCCTTCTGTACCAAACACGTGTTTTTTTCGACTCGACCTATGAGCGTGAAAAATTCTTGACTCAAGAAAGACATTTGACGAATATCCGACGTAACTCCCTGAGGACCCAGGAGGGAACCTGTCACTCCTGCAACCTTGACATGGGTTGAGAACGATGGAAACAGAGATTAATCACAGGGTACATTAATTATGCTTCTCACAAGAAAGAACATATATCTAAACCATGTTTTTGAGTTTATCGTTGATGGTTATTGATCTGACAAGCTAGCTTTCTTGTAATCCATGTTGAATTACATGATAGTCGCAGGTCAGGAAATATGTAAGGAAAAGTCAAGAACTTCCTTTTCGGTATCTTGATTTTCCCAATTTTGAAAGATTTCTGCTTACATTTCTCGATTGTAAGGGACGACGCATAGTATAGAATATAGATATAAACAGTGGCTGCTTGCATTCCGCGTATCCTGACACAGTAGCCCTTTGAAGATATCGTTCGCTGCAGAATCTCCTAAGCCTATATCAAATGTCGAACACATACAGGCTACTGGATATACGAGCCCCAAGTATAGTAAGATTCGCGACGCGTTTCTTGCGACAGGGTAATTCGATGCTCGACTTTTCTCCAACTCCATGCTTCTCTGGCCCTATCGACAGGATTAGCTTCCGACGTAGTAGCAGAAGGATCTTTATAACCCCAAGAATTAATTACACGAAAAACAATTTCCCTTGCTTTGTTCAATGTGTGAATGGGCTTTTTGAAACCATAATTACAATGCCACGTGTATTTAATCGATTGTCCATTATATCGGTGAACGCTTGTTCGATTACTCTTGGCTTGGGTCGATAAGCCCTGAACCATTGTAAAAACACTAATTACAATTCGCAAAACGAGCCGACGAGAATTCCTATTCAAACCGATAACTGACTTTACGAGCAACCTGTCAAATAACCAGATTACGAGACTTCGCGCCTCACCATAAGCTTGAACACATTCATATAGAATTTACTATACGTGAAGTATAAAGGGTGTCTCGCAGACTTCGCCTGAGGCAATGCGAAATAAGTGCTGGGAGTGGAACAGAAGGGAGCGGCGCGTGGGTCGCGTGGAAATCTCTGATTTGTTTTTATCCAGTTATGAAGCACAATCCAAACTATACGATCGATAAAGGCGAGAATATAGGGTGTCGTTTCGTGTTTTTAATTTAAGATTTAAATTGTATTGAAGACCAGCTCCCTCATAGAACCTTTCGAACTGAGAGTCGCGAATTAGTTCCTTCTCGTTTGTAACATTTTTTAACTATTTTCAACGATCTGGAATGGATGACAGAACCCATTTCTGGTTTATTTAAAATCCATTCTTAATCAAGTACAATTCACTTATCTATCGAAGCCTGAAAGGGGAGAGTTGCTAAGTTAGATTTGTGTTCCGCTATTAATTTCTACTCGATTTTCTTCATTTAGACGCGCCTTGCGTTAAACCCACTCGAACCGTGACGAGAGTGCGTTACGCTCTTGCACAGTTGCGATTCCCCTCTGGCTGATCGCAAAACTCATATACAGTAAGGGTCTGAGGCCCATCGTTCTATCGTTTAATTTAATTACTGATCGCTTGATCGATCTTAAACGAGCTGCACTTTTAGAGAATTGATCCTGTTGCATTGTTTTTGTATCAATTTCCAAGTGTAACATTAAAACTCAAATTAAGATTATATCCTCTAATGCCAATTTTCGAAGAACACCGTTAACTGCAATTGGGACCAATCACTTGAATGCACTTAACTGAATTACAGTTCACGTGTTTCTTCGAAAATACGACAGGATTGCTCAGATTGAATACTGTCGGGGGAAAAGATCGATAAAAGTTCGGTCGCGGAAACTGCAGATCAAGGATTGATCTGACGACTATCCACCGTGAAGAGCAGGAAACCCGAGGCCGAACGTTCATAATTTAATTACCGACGGATCTAAGGAGATAGAAATAAGCTCTCCGATTCCCATAGCTGTCATAGACCGTTATCGAGCCTACGGTTACAAGTTACAAGTGCCTAGAGAAACAAAAACAAGGACAAATATGTACTCGCGAGGCGCGAGCACTTGACCTTTAAGATTTAATCTCCGCGCAATGTAACTAATCGTGATACATATCCCGTAATTCGAGAAATCTAATGTGACGCGTGCAAGCGACATAACTGTTATGCCGGAATAATGACTAATTTCATTCATGTTAGAGATCCTAATAAAACTAAAGATACCTGAAAGAAAGATACTTCTTTAAAATATCTATTTTTTATTTTAATAAGTAAGGTTTGAGGAGTCTCGCCTGAGGCATTTGGACCAATTGAGGAATATTACAGTCTTGTTGTAACTGAAGAGTGAAGAGAGCAATTTCTTCAGACAGCGTAATACAGCCGATAATCTCAAAATCGGCATTTCCTTTGTGAAATACTCCACGCTCTCACGCGCGAAACGCCTCGTTTCCAAATGATCGAACCCCATAGCGTTCAGTATCCCACATCCCCAAATCGACTGCTGCTGGGAAATCGACTCTGGCAAGCAGGAAGAGGTACCAACTCAAAACACACGTGTACGCAATCGGCCGGTTCAGTAATGCCAGCAAATTGTTGGTTACCATCCATCCGAAGCGTAGGGTGGCGTCATAGCCCCCCGGCTTTCTTCTAAAATTGTCGATAACTTATCGACAATTGGCTGTAATTCCCCCTCATATGTGGATGTTATCGATGCAAAAACGATTTGTCGCTCTTTCATCCACTCCCTCTATCTAAACCGCGTCTATAATCAAATCCAGCCTTGCCCCTGCGGGCCATTCTTGATCGTAAGCGAAATCTGGAGAAATATCGGAATTATCGAAGCTTGAAGGTAGTGAAAATGAAAACGCTCCAAAGAAAAGTACTCGATTCACGATCTTATGAATGGACTGTACGATTCATGGATTTGCGATTCAGTGAATGGAGGTCGAGCGTAAAGCCCGATAGGAACCCGTGAATGGCACCGCACCCAAACGCAGGTCCGATGCGTAAACGGGGACCTTCTTCATTGTGTCCTCACCTGCGAGATCAAATCGTTATATTTACTCTCAAGAACATCCCCTTAATCCCATAGTGAAAGTGAGTCGTTTTTTTTTTATAAAGATCTCCTCCTTCGAGAAATGTTGACTTTGGCCTGCCGCAAGACCTCACCTTTGTTATACCTTATTTGCCTTCGGATCAGTACTTACTTTTTCAATAATATCCGATTATAAACCGAAAAGCAAAGAAAATATTTGCTGAGCCTTTGCAGCTTATAGGTCAGTCAAATCCAAATGATGAATTCGTTTGTCTTTAACGATATAGTAACTTTAATGTTTCAAGTCACATATCCTTTCATACAAATGATAAAGATTCAGTGGGTGTTAGCAGAAGGTTGATCGAATTGATTGATACCCAGTGAACCTTTTGATTTTTTATTCCATAAGATGTGATAGGCTCTTTAAGAAATATGCCTCGTAATGGCCTGAAAGGTCCAATGGATGACCGGGACGAAAAGCGCAGGACAGGGTGGGAAAGGAAGGCAGATGCATCCCTGGTCAGAAAAAGAAGCAGCTGCATCATCGACCCTTATGTGATGTATAAGAAAGATCGACCGACTGTGACTCGAGAAATTTTCCAAATTCCTTCAGTCAGGAGATTTCTTCGCCTCGTTTATCCACTGTTTTATCTCTTTCCGTCGATCTCACCCTACAATCTACATTCACACCAAGACCTGGTATCGCGCGTTCCATGAACACAGAATGGGAAAACGAACTGGTTTTCTTGCTCGGCATCTAGCCTAGACGAGAAACCATTAATCTCGCGAGTAAACGTTTTGTAGATTCTGCGGATGCGAGCCTCCCATGACTGGGGGTAATATAATAAGATGTAATTACGAGCGAAGTAATATTCAGCTGCGTGGTGGCGACGATTATCGAAACAAATTATCTGTTAAGTGGATTCCAAATAAATTAATTAATGGTATCGCTCGATCTTCCTTAATTACTTTTTTTTCGATCACAAGATACCGGAGTAAATATGCATCGAGAATCAAGTTATCTGTGATTTGTCTTGAAGTCATTTCGAATTGAAGTTGAGTGTTTTGCTGTAAGTTGCTATCTTTTCTGCAGGATATTAATTCACTTTCTTGATTCTACCACTCGTTATTTCCTCATGACGCACGAGTATACCTGAAAGGGAATGGAAATAAATCACCAAATCCTCTCTACATGCGTGGAACCATCATTCCACGAAAACTAGCCAGTACTCGTAAAAAAGAGAGAATAGATTTATTTCTTACAGATAAAACAACTTTATTCCAACATCAATCTTAAGCCTTTTCCTTGAAAAATACTAACCAAGAATTTCTGAATATTGCATCACTCTTCAAAGCTCCAAGACTCTCTATCCGTAGACCTGTTTGGTCAGTGATGTTTTCTTTTTTATTATTTAATTCCCAAATTGAGATTAAAGGGGAATAATGTCCGCGAGGCTCTAACGCGGTTTCGCGAGGGATCAAAAATAGAGGATCGATTGGATATTTAAGAGGAGAAGTGGTATCGTAGTTTCGATCTTTGGACCACGGAGCCGGTCAATATGGGAGTCTGGGGATACGGGGGAGGTAATCGATTACCATGGAGCCGTTTCCTTCTCTTTTACCTTTCCTCTCATGGAGAAGGCCAAATTTATACCTGGCGGCTGTGTAGGAGATGCACCCTCGTCGGAGGCTGGGCATTCAACGGCGCCGCGTACTGTGAAACGAAAAATATATGGTTTCCAAAAGAACAGTCGTATAGGTTATGCCCTATGTGCTAGGGAGAGAGGGGGAGCATGTAAAAAGGCCAAAAGAACTGTAAGAAAACGAAACCGACCGTAGGATGTGCACGATTTCCAAAGGGAGAATGGATTCTTTGAATTTCCGTGCCCTGGATGATTAATGCTGTGGCTTCCACGGCATCCATATCTGCTCGAGTATTGTCGAAGGACCGGAGAACACTTAATGACGAATCTCTAAAGCGATCGAGTCTCCTTTACGATCTGACCCCCCGAAGTTATCGTATAGCCAGTTCAAAAACCGCGTAGCCAAATCTCAGATTTTTTCGGGTGGTCCTCGCAGCTGCAAGGAAACCCATTTCCGATTGTGATTATTTATCGATGACAAACGACCACTATTAGGACATATCGATAGCGAAATTCCCCCCCGAGATTCACGCTTTCTTTAATGGTCTAAACAAATCGATTCATCCAAATTGAACATTTTTTGTACGCTAGGAACTGCAGCATGAACATTTTAAACAGTAAATAGGGTAGACTGGGGCTGCCATAAAAAATTCAGAATAAGAAATATTTAGATGTTTATTATTCACAACTTTGACTAAAGTTGACTACTTCAGGAATTTGAAACCCTCCCCGGTATTGATATGTTCCCACAGTTTGCTAAATAGGAAAATGTTATAAAATTCTTCCCTCAAAGAAATATTTTTCAAGAGTAGAGAAAATAAGTAAAAGGACTAAAGACGCTTCAATTTTGCTGGTCAGCGTTTATCCTTTGTTACGGGTGCCATAATTTCACCGTAACCTCAAATATTTGTCGAAATCGTCGAATTCTTTGCAAAGGACGTCATAATTGTAGGTTCTAAGGATCTATAAGCTATTCTAGCTAGCAGCAGATTCTTCGGCTTAGCTGCAGCTAGGATTGTGGGGCAACTTCCTTTTTGCCCGGTACTTGGGTCCTCGAATCATCTTATTATGTTTCTTCAATGGGCTCGTGTTCACGAAGGGCCTCGTCGCGTGTATACCGGTTCCCATGAAAATCCTAAGAAATAGTCCCGAAATTCTACTCGGGTCTTCCAGGTACTCGATTTTGCTCCGCTCACATGACTGAACTTGGCTCCCTGAATTCGAGGACAGGTGTGGTGGTTGAGAGTTCGTTCCTTTGTCAAATTTGGTGGAAAAAAGAAACTTGAACATAACAATATTCCTCACCTATTTTTCTCAATCTCGTCTACATTCTAAATTCTCCGTAGAATGACTTGCAAGATAAAGTGGCCGAAGAGAAAAATGACTGCGAAGAATGCACTTGAAATGCAAGCACTTCACAAAAGTCAAGAGCGTTATTGGCTTTCCTTTCAAGTTTTGAAAATTTACAGATTTTATGCTTTCTGCCCAAGCTGTAAAGCGTGTAAAGAGTACAAAGCACAAAACTGTTTAGCTTCCCTGGAATCTTGCAGAATCATTTAGTACATCATTCTGAGTACATCTAAGCTAGATTTCGTGTATGTTCGTTAACAGATAAATATATAGTCCTCGTGAAATAATATCGTCGTCAAAATGCTAATTGCCTTTAAATTCTGGCGGAGGCTCGCAAAACGTCGGTGCGGTGCGAAGCACTTCACACTCAAACGAAAGACGAGATAACAAGAATAAGACGAAAACGAGGAGGGACGTTTTGCTGCCCCGGGTATCACCTGCTCGTCGAAATTCAAAGGAGCCACAGAACGCCTTTGGCGCGTATTGCAACGCCAGCTGATAAATTAGTGCATGAGACGAGTGAGATTCGAACATGTGTGTTAGTAAGAGAAAACCCTGGGACTAGAAACCAGACTATTTCTTTCAACATGTCCTCTGATCTTCCGAATCTCAAGACTCACGAATGACACTCAGCATCCAACCAGCACTTTAAAGTTTAAACTAAAATCCTTGTAGGTGTACGCTTTTAATAGAGAGAGAACGCCGACAGACATTAACGCACCTTGTAAGCTTGGACGGGAATTCTCGTTCTACACAATCTACACGAACCATTACGCGTTTCGTGTTTTAGAAATTCGATCGTTATCTGGGAATTCGAACCCCTTGAGTTCCGTCGGTTCCAAACTTGTCCCAAAATGCATTCTAATTGAGGATATCAATCCACGTTTTATATCTTACTTTTTAGAGACCTTTACTAATTTACAATTTTATCTGAGTCTGCAGTTGACGTTGTTGTTCCGTCAAGCTAAGTACTGATAAGAGTTGGTTAGGATAGAAGCTTGAAAAGTGACTAAAACCTCTGTGACGTGAACACTCTTCGTAGTTCACACAATTCTCATTACCCAGAAGCACAAACACACTCCGTGTTTCTGATTATCTCCAATTACAGACCTAGCAATGAAAAGTCCTCTTCACCTAG
Source organism: Andricus quercusramuli (assembly GCA_932178445.1). Classification (NCBI taxonomy): domain Eukaryota; kingdom Metazoa; phylum Arthropoda; class Insecta; order Hymenoptera; family Cynipidae; genus Andricus; species Andricus quercusramuli. The sequence continues at coordinate 506,211 of CAKNXH010000069.1, read as the reverse complement.
CTCGTCTCCCTTTCATTTTTTATAATATACTTTGCAGGAAGTAACGGACTCTTTCACGCACTGAACCGAATGAAATCGTGTCTCTTTTCACGCGGACCCTTTACTTTTGCTTTGCCCGATACACTTCGATAGACTCGTTCAAGGGCTCCCACAGCTTGACAAAAAAATGTTCAAATAGTAAAGAGCTCATGTCACTCCCTTCCGCTTCCGTGTCTTCGAATCATAATTCACTTTTTATATTCGATGATTTATAAAAGGTGAGAGATTATTGTGATGAAAACCACGATCAGGCACCCACAGCTCAACTTCTTACCACGTCCCTGACAGATACGTGAACCGGAAGAGTAACCCTCGTATATAGTGCTGTTCAGTGTTCACTCTAAGCATGGGTCTTTTCTTCGCTCAAGAAAATGCACGCATAGTCACGTTCCGAACAATCATGCTTAACACATGCTCATCGTGTGCTAGAATACCTGGTGTTAAGTTGATTTATAAAATATATTCTTTTCTGATAAATCTTTCACTTCAATTTTGTATTCTTTTCAGTATCTCTCTTATTGTTATAGGTGTCAAAAACTCTTAAAAGAAGCTTATTTTCTATTATTGAATAAAAAAGTGTCTGTGAGATCGCAATAAAATCCGAAATAATGTATCGGGTATGAGACAAATCGGTAAAAAAGTACTGCTGTAATGGAACTAAAAACAAAAAAACGTTCAAAATACTGTAAAATGGGGCTAAGCGGCTCGTTTTTTCGAATTTTTACAATAAAGTGCAAGAAAGAATATAAATTAGGTATTGATGCTGCAACTATATAATGTCTAAATCTCTTTCTGATCCTCTTTCGTTCTATGAAGCACAAAAATATATTTAATTCATAAAAAACTATTTATCATCACTTGATGTGTGAGCGGCTTTAACCCACAATCCGGGGCTGAGCCGCTCACTCATAACAAAAAGTAGAAAAAATGCTTAGAAGGAAAACTTCTCAGAAAATGTAATTATTTATAAGTTTTCTAATAATTTTAACATAAATAAAGTTACTAAAACGTATGACCCTTGTGAAGGGTATTTATAATCTCTGAAACGGAGTGATTAATTATCAATGGAAATTATTTTTCGGCTTCTATATAATAGAGCACTTTGAGCCGCTTTCGCCACAAAAAATAAAATTTAAGTGGAAATTTTGATGTACTTTTTTTCGAAAAACTTTTTAAAGTAGGAGGTATTACATCATGTGAGCATTTGTACAAATTAAAAAAAAACTGGAACTTTCCTACCGAGTTTTCTAATTATTTATTCAAACAAAACTTATTTAAGGCATGAATTTGGATATGTAAAGACTTCGAAAAAATAATAGAGTCTTTTACAGTACTTTTGTCCCTATATTTGGACTTGAAAACATTTTAAAGGTAACTTCGTACTTTAGTGGAACTTTTTTTACTCGGAAATATTTCCAAGATTTATATCCCACACTATGATTACGTTGTAAGACAGCTTATTTTAGATTTGTAATCCATATTGAAAGCTGCCTTCTGGTTGGCACGGAAGCATGAGCAAAGAAATGAGCGATATTTATATCGACCAGGACCTACAGATAAAGAGGTGATATTATGAGACCTGGGGCTCATCCCGGTGTAAGATTCAGGGTGCATTGAGACATTTCCGTCCGGCGATATGGTAGATAGTCCGTGTCCCGGTGTTTAAGGGTCAGGGCCCCGTTCTTGGGTCAGATCCTCAGGCACCAATCGTGTTGATACCCGGAGATAGCTCCATTGTTTATGGACATTGTCGTGTACAGGTACGTACTGCGACATTTTGGGGTCACTTCCTAGTGCCGTGACGTTTCACACCAGCGTGACATCTGAGATCAGTCACGAGCTTCCGTGACTCCCCTTCTGAAAATCTTTTCAAATCTGCAGTTATCGTTATGCCCAACCGAGAAATCTAGATTCGAATTTCCTTGTCCATAAAAATGAAAATATCGGCACATCGGCAACAGAAGCGTGACGAAACATTTTCAAATAACCCTAACTGACTTTGCGATTCAGGATTTGATTTACAATTTATATCAATATATTTCAAAAAATGAAAGCAGATCAAAGCCAGCTTTTTCTGCAGGGAGAAAAAATTGTTTTGATCGTTAGTTATGTGCATTTGAAGGCAGTTGAGAAGTAGCAATTATACGAGAAATGTAGATCTAACGAATGCATATTTGATACAGGTGATGCAAAAGAACAAGCGAACGCTTACAAGAAAATGCGTGTCAGATTGAATGTATGGCTATAATCGAGGCCGATAGAGCGGTTCAGAGAACGTTACGTTATTTAATTGCATCCGGTTTTTTTCACGTTCACGGTCTGATTTTTCCTTCCCCACTTTATAAGCTTTTCAAACGATTTCATCAGACTCTAGTCTCTAGCCTTTATCTTCATTGTTCTTCTGAATTAGACAACGATGGGTGTAATTTGTGTCAAGTATCTTTTTTTTTGTTCTGGTGGAGCCTTAATAAAAGAAAGAAAAAAGAGAAAAAGAAAACCACAGAGTCATCCTGAACCTTTTTGATTAAAGTCTTGCCGCTCTTTCCAATTATGTACTAAAAAGAAAGTACAAAAGCACTCAGACTTATGTAAAGAACCTTCTCCGATTATTTGAAAATATCGTAAAAAATTGTGAAAACAATGCGTGAAGCAGCTGGGGACGATAAGCTGCAAATAGTTTTCAGTTTTGTTTTCCTTTCTCGGTTCGCGCACCATTCCGCCTAGGGTTTCTTTACCCACTTTTTTTTTTGTGAAATATCTGCTCATGAAATGAAGGAATTTCTCTCTGCCTTCATCTCTATTGCACCCTTGCAATTTTCCACCCGAGACTGGAAGTGGACGCAGGTAAAAATATTATTGTTGACACGACCCTTCCCTCCGGGCAAGATTGACTTCCCATTGTTTTTCCAACGGCGTGCTTAAGCGGGCGGATAAACAGACCCCAGGATCGTTCGAAGGTATTTTACCTTCGGCTTTCCACTTTACCGTTTTACGCACGTGGCCTGCAGCGTGCGACTTGTAAATTCAGGGACGCTTTTACGAAATCTGCGGGGAGGACTGCAGTTTAGGTTTAGACTTTAGGAATTCGAGCCTATTTGCCGAGGCAAGTTGAGGGTAAGTGGTTGTGCCAATAAGGACCAGCAAGTGGTGAAGTGAACTTTTCAACGCGGCTCGTAATCCTCCCCAAAGCGAATAGAACTGTGAAGCAAGGTTACACTGTTATAGGCCTATAACTGTATAGGGGTCCCATAATTCCTATTCGTAGATAAATGGACCCAACGGTCCGGATGCGCTCAGGCTTTTGTCAGGAATCGTTTCAAGGTCTCATACGCGTACCTGGATTGAAATTGGGGAAGAGCCAGTAGGCCATCAGTGCGCTGTTACACTGACCCGTCTTACCCAGAAGGGTCCTGCGTGTCCTTCGCTTTTATATTTTTCTCTTAAACCGAACCGTCCTTCCAAAATGTGTTGTCGAGTCCTGGGTAAACATCAAACCACTCCAGTATGCGTTTGTTATCGAGAAAAGTGGGATTCTGTCACGACTCAGGTTTCTTTTTAGGTTTTAGGCCTATTCCTTAGGAAAACATCATTGTGCTTCCTGCGGATTAACGACAAACGTGACTAATGTGCCGAAAAGCAGGCTCTTTTCTCAATTTAGACATTTCCAAGATATTTCAATTCTCTGATCCATTAGATACACACAATTTTTTTAGCTGTAATTTAGCCTTAGTTTCCGAAATATCGAGATTTACAACCTACGAGATAGCATGGCAAAGCTCGCGAGCGGATGCGTTTGTGGGCCACCCGAGTGCTAAACATTAAATTTCGATATTTTGGAAACTAAAGTCCCGTAGGTTCAAACAAAAAAAAATTCCCATCTGAGACTTAAGGATTGAATTCCACACCTGAGAATGGGCATGACTCACACGCTACAGGCTAGATTAAGCTTTTTGTTACTACTTTTTTTAGAAACCTTTTCGGAGGCGGGCCAGTCAATCCGAGTGTGATTATCTTCCTCCTCTTCAGAATATTCTGATCACTGTATATTATAATGTAGGTCTTCTCACAAATCTTTCGTCTCCAGGGGCGGGTTTCACCGTTTGGTCAATTTTACCTGCCACAAAAATTCCATATGCATATAAAATATCGCTTTTACCCGGCAGTTAAAAGGAACCGAGAGGAGGAATAAAATCTAAAATATAGAACCAAAAACTATTTCGTTACGAGCAAAGTAATGGTTAAATTATCTCATCTCGATTTCAGAGTTTATATTGCCGCATTACAAATTCTGAATTTAGGAGGATTTGTGCAGTTAAATAGGAGACAAATTTGATCCGACGATGCAGTTGTACTATTCCTACAATATTGTGGCTGAGTTAACTGCACGAATTGTATATACACTAATCCGATTAATCTAGTCTATTTACTATTTATGCCGCTAAGTTAACCACAGTTGTTGCGAGAGTTATGTGTGTGTAAATTAAACTTTGTAGCATATGATTGTCACTTATTTGACAAAATTCTGACACGTATATTCATCTGGTTTCTCTTTTTCCTTGATTTTTTTCGGCCACCCAGCTTAACAGTTTATTTTTATTAATTTACGTCAATTTGAAATCTTATAAAATTGTGTTTCCACCTCGGTTTCCACTTAAAGTTGTTGCAATTCAATAGAAAATTCTTTAATTCGAATTGGAATATCAAATTCTGATTTAAGTTTGTGCTTTTTTTTAATGTACTTCCAAACATTTTATGATTTTAATCTATAAACATTCAAAACTAAATAAGTTGCCGAATTTGCATTAATTGTAAACATCTTTAAAATGGATCAGTGTCGAAAGTGGAAGATGTCAGTAAAACTCAAAATTCGAGAATTTGATGATTAGGCAATCGAAATAAGAAATGTGTAATAGGCGTGCTATTTTTGCTTGTAATAATTAATAACTAATAATGAGTAGTTTTCTACTTATTCAGATTTAGAGAGAATGTCAAATGGAGTGCGCTAAGCAAAAAAAAAACGGGGTCAAATGAAGTCATTATAATCATCCACGATCAGCCTCGTTTTGCATGATTAATGTTCTCTCACTGTCTTCCAGACAGTCTCCTTCCTTCCAGTCTCTCCAAATTCTGATGAATGGAATATATCAAATGATTAATGATAATAATTTAGTATAATAATAATATGGCACTAAATTACATGTAAACAGGGTGGTGGCCACCCGGAAAAGTGGTAGTAAATTGTAAAATTTGAAGAAAAAAAAATGAACATTTTTTTTCTGTGACAAGAGAGGAAGATTGAGTGAACACCCTCTATGTGGCCGCAGACGGAGGGAATACAGGAATACTCGCGACACATTTGGGAGGGACATGGCGCGACAGAGGAAGAATACGATAAATATTTAAACCTAACTAATAATAACGCTCTCTGCGACATTGCTGACGGAAGGTTGAAAGGAGCCGCCAACCGATCGCACACGCGACATAAGCGCAATATGTGCTAGTTCGCATTAATGTACATCTCGCCTCGCGTCGAGTTAAAGTAATAAAGCGTTGCGACGGTTTGGCGAAGTCGTAAATTTATGCCATTTAATAAACCGCCTCCAATGTGAAGTCACTCGAATATTATCTCAGATCTGGTCCTCGGGCAAAAAACTTGAACCATCGCCACGAAAAACATTTGCACCCTCCCTACAAAAACCTAATGTTCCAAAACAGAGTGTGTCGGTAATAAAGTGAGTAAGAAATGACTACCGAAATTTCAAACTGTTGAGTCTAGAATTTCAACGGTTTTGAACCTTTTTCAACGTGAACCTCGTGACAGTTGAAAATTCAATTTTTCACTTAAACTTGGCAGTTGATAGTTTGATAAATGGTCAAATGAAGTCAAAAGTCGACACCATCGATATATTAAAGATTAAATATAGTCACGTCCATTCGCCATTTCCTCCTCGCAATGCGTCACTAATGGCTCTACTATTTTTACTCTCATTTTTAACTGCAAGACAAATAAACGCTTGCGAGAATTTAGGGGTGTAGTTTTATCAACATTCGCGGTGAACTCGCCAGCAAAAAAGTTCTATTTGAAAACACACTTAGGGATCTCTATACTTGAATCGCCGAACAATGTATGCATGTCAAATAATCCACAAAACTTATATTTTTTGGAAAATGTATTTTAAGCTAATGGTGTGCAGAATTCTTCAAGAGAACGTGGGAATGGTTCGGCATGATTGCGAGAGACGTGTGAATTCGGCAGAATTGCAAACAACTGAGGGAACCATTCGGAACATCAGTACGTAAACTGCCAGAAGGCAGGTGCAATGCCTCCATCCCTCGAATAAAGTTTGACGATTCTCTCACTTTTAGGGCCATTATACAAGCTTATAAATTGCAATGCTAGATTTGCGTGTGATAATTGAGCTTTTAATGGCTAGTTTTCGGTGGAAATATAAAGTTGTTATGGGCCAACATATTTTCGAGAACTGATACCAGATTTCAGAGATCCAAAATAATGTCAAAACTCGCGCCTCATTTCTAGGGATCAATCCGCCCGCTTGTTTACCTAATCCCTTTTTCATTCTTAAATAAAAAAAAATCCTGTTAAGCTGACTTTTAAAAGGTTTCGATTCATTTTTAAGAATCATGAACAGAAATTCAAGACATTAGAAAACAAGACGCGTTGAAAGGAGATTTTTTACGAAAATAGGGGATTTGCTTCAAATAACATTAATTTTGGTCTATGACTCTATGACAAATATAATAATATAATATTTAAATTGAAACGCTTCAAATTTGTAATATTTCATGTAAAATCATTGCATTTTCAACAAAAGATAAATTTTAAACCAAATAGTTTAATTTTTAATTAAAAATATGAATTTTCAACCAACTTTTAATTAATGATTTTAAAAAAGACAAATTTTCAACATTATAGTTGATTTTTCGACAAAACTTTTGAATTTCCAAGCCAAAAGTTCATTTTCAGCTAATGAATGGTATATTCTACCAAAATAGTTGAATTCTCGAACAAAAAGACACATTCCCTACAAAGCATTTGTTCATTTTCAAGCAAATAGTTAAATTTTACAACAAAAAGGATGACTTTTTGACAAAATTATTAAGGAAGGAGATGATTTCTTAACTAAAAAAATAAAGTACACTTTTCAACCTAAAAGAATTATGGAATTAACTTTTAACTTTTAACCAAAAATAGTTGGATTTTATTTTTAAGCTGTACTAAAAAATTCAGTTTGCAATTATAGTGTATATTGGGATACTCTAATAAAAGTGTATATTTGAAAAAAATTGTTGTTTTCATAATTTTGTTACTTTTGTGAATAATAATTTTTTTATTTCTGTTTTAAACACTACAGTATTTTTTAGCTGACATTGAAAAAAGTTGTTATCATTGGACAACTTTCAAGTAATAAAAATAGAATAGTACTGAATAGAATACACTTGCAAAAGGTACATTACTTTAATAATAAATGAAATTTCCTTTGAATCCTCTTTTTTCGGAAAAAATCTCCGTTTTACCTAAAATTGAACTACTGAACCGCTGACATCCCTGAAATTCGTATTAAAAAAAAAAAAATTGCTGGCACAATTTCGTTAAAGTGAAAAACGAGTCGCGTTAATTCTCGGGGAACAATTAACCACACGCGACACAGGCATAACCGTGCATGTAATTCAGGCGTAAACGACGAACGAGACCTCCGACAGGGAACTCGCTTCTCGACAATGCCTCGTTTCATAATTACCCTACACCAGCCGGATAATGAATGAAAAAATGAAGACGCGACCCCGAAACTCGGCAACGTCCAAAGGCTTTTTATTTCTTCTGGTCCTTTTGGGTGTGCCTCGTGCAGTCTCTTTGACGCTGTTTCGGCTTTGATATTCCTGCCAGAATATTCCCACTTCGCGAATATAACCTAGAGTTCTCGTTCTTCTTAATTTCCCCCTCCCATTTTCCCCTACCCGGGCACGTTTCGTATCTCTTTCTCTCTCTGTCTCTCCAGATCTTTCTCTAAAATTTCTCCTCCCGCAACCTTTATTCTTCCATCCACTTTCTTCCTTTTCTTTTTTTAACCTCGGCTTCTGTTCCCAAAACGGGTTCATTGCCAAACAGAGCCCTCTCACCTTTCTTTTTCTCCATCCCCCCTAAAACACTTTAAATTAAAATCGTAATTTTTAAGGTGGTACTTGAATTACAGTCACCTTCAAAAGGTAGATTGCAGTTTTTTAAGGAGTTAACATCCTTAATCGTTGTTTTATTGTAGACTAGAATAAGGGATGTTTTCATGAAGTATTAATTACGTAAGTTTTGACGTCGATTATGACATAGAAAACTATTAGGATTCGGCGTATGATTTTTAAGTAGGGGGGGTATAGGCCGTTCCTAAAGTAAAAACTGAGATAGTTTAGAAGGAAAAATAGGAATTCTTGGACAAAAGGGGCGGAATAAAGTAGATTAGGGATAATGTTATCAAAGTCCATGTCCCATATTTTATGAAAGTACCTGTGCCTAGGTATTCGGAACAAAGTACCATTTACATCACTGGTGTCAAGGCTCGCGTGCAGGGCGAGCACATTGGATGCCGGTGAGTGGGTGAGTACAAAACGAAGAATTGCCAAGGAGAAGGTGGAGAACGGTTCGGACGGACGGACGGACGGGCGGACGGTTCCTATATAACCGGTTCTCTCCTCCTTCACTGTGGTGCACGCGCGTTGTTATAACCCGCAAGCACGAGGACGGAATAACTCCCTACCGCCCTATTTCGAAACACAAGAGTTCGCCAAACCTATTTTGCGTTCTCTCTCACTGCCTTTATTTTTACCTTCGCGATTTCAACCGTGCGATCGCACGTCTGATTGTTTCTGTATGTGAGGATATAACTGAGTGTATTTTTTTAGTAGGTGTAGCACTGTAGCTGCAAGTAGAAATGTGTGGATAGAGACGCGGGCGTCGAAAGCGCGTTTCGACGTTTCGGAACATTAACGGACAATCTCGTAAGTGGGCGTGTAAGGGCTCGAAAATTGGAAGGTAGGCTGGCCTCGACCAAATTAACGTTTGGCGATAATATCCGTTCTCCGTGCCCCATCCCGACAGACATCTACCCACCCTAGGCAACCCCGACACGATAGTTTATGTCGATTTTCTTCTACTTCTTTTTTTTATAAACAAAAAAGGTGTTGCTTCATTCCAAATCGGGTTTGGAAATCGTTTTTGGCAAAATAGCCAGGCACTCTCTCCCCTAGTCTCCTCTTTTCCGCGTTTTCTCATTTTTACCCTTAAATGCGAACTGAATTAATAGAACCCAATCGGATAATTAAAATATTTTGGCTGCGTCTTATCGTCCCGAAAAATTGGCGGAACTGAAAAAAGGATGGGCTAGTCGTTCTGCCCGACTTGCTCTCTTTTAAGATCATTTTGGGCTGTGAAGTCTTCTGGAGATAAAAAGGCAAACTATTTAGGCACTAGTCGGGCTCTGAACAGTATGAAACATTTTCCCAGGGAAAATATTTTTGCCTACTATGGGCAGTTTTATCATAAAGACTGCCATATGGCTTCTAGAGTAAGAATTACGGTTATGATCGCCATATTTCTAGCTGTCGTTAAACTTTCCAGAAAACACGTATAAGGTGGCTTGAATTCACTACCTTCCTTTACAGCTTTCCGTATAGCGGATTGAACTTAGAAAAACGCCGTTAGAAAGAGAGGTTGAAAGTAAAACATGAATTTTATAATATATGAAAATTGCGTTTCATCCGAAGGCGAATCCCGAATGTCTCATGTAATTAAAAAAAGAAAAAGTACAAAATTACTGAGGTGGATCGTTTTTCTCCGGAGGCTCTGCGATAAACTTGAGTCCGATTTCCATCTATATACCCAGTAGGCAAGGGCCATAGATCCCAATCTTCCTGCGAGTAAAACCGTCGGATGAAACGGCTAAATTGAAATCGCGAAAAAGTGGGCGTCGACCATCCAACGAATCTCACTCTGAAAATTCCCCTCTCTCTCTCTCTCTCTGTCCCTCCTACCAAAGTTCATTATCAAATTAGTCTCCAATCGATTTTTGAACACTTTAGTTCCCATTCATTGTCAAAGTATAATTAACATCCCAATCGTTGCTAACTATTTTACTAGGAGACAGTCTCTATTTGACGCACCTCTTTAATTTATACGCTGGCTTTTTATCGCTTCTAAGGCTTCAAAGGCGTTTGTTCAAGTACACGCGCGTTACTTGTATGTTTTCTGAACTGAATTAGTCCGTAAGTTTCATTTTTTTACCGTAAATTTTTCCCATTTTCTTCCACAGAAATTTAATACACATATTAAATCAAAATGTTTCGCTGATAATGGGAGCAGACTTCACAATCTTTGTATTATATAAGTGTAAGATAATCCAAAAATAATACTCTTGCTTCTGTTCTCCACTTTTCTTGTTTCTTTAAGAATTCCTTTTTTTCCCCTTGTTTTAAAGAAAATCCAACTATTCTTGGTTGAAAGTTCATTAACTATTTGGTGGACAATTAACTTTTATTATAGAAAATTCATATTTTTGATCGAAAATTTAACTGTTTTTGTTGAAAATTCTATCTTTCGATTGAATATTCAACTATCTTGTTTTCAATGCAAAACTTTGGTTGAAAATTCATCTTTCTTCATTGAAAAGCAAATTTCTTGCTGAAAACGTTTTACTTTTCAGATTGAAACCCTACGTTTTTTTGTTAAAAATTCGTCTCATGAATTATTTTAAAGAAAATGCAGTAAATTTAGACTGCCAGTCTTAGGAATTTAAAGCATTTAATATTGAATTCAATATGGGACATTAATTAATTTTATATTTGCATGATCTCATTCCCCTACTTTTCGGAAAAATCACTCTATTATTCCTGTTTTGAGAGCATATTGGGGCTTTGAAGTCTGTGAGGGTATTTTTTGTCAAGTTTGAGGATTATACCGTGTCGAATGTTCGTTAACTTGTGCGTTTTATGAGAACATTTTTCTGAAGCTTTTTCACTATGCCTCGCCTCTTTCAATGTGAAGCGCGAACGGTAACTAGCCGTGACCGAAACTTCATAAAATAGTAAGGAGGAAAATAAAGCGACGCTGTCGGGAACAAAACGACCAAGTAATCTGGAGCGTCTCGTCGCGGAAAGTACTGCCGGAAAGAAAGAAACTGCATCCAGTCAGTCAGTCGTCAAGAGACTTGCACGACATAGTGCCATTTTTCCGTACCAAAACATTGCTATTTTGCGTCAACCTGCCGAGATTTTTATTCCCTCCTCTCGTTTTTGAGCCAGTTTCTTTACGACTTGCAAAGAAACTCGAGTACTCTGTTCGGTGGCCCGTAGAGAGACTCAGAGAGAAATAAAGGATCGGATGATCCAGGTCTTCTCGGGACCGAAGTCCGTGTCGAATCCCTCAATGCTCGTTCTCGAACACCTAGAATCCCGACAAGAAAATCTTTTGTCGTCCCAGCACGACCTTCTTCAGTCACAAAAAAAAAATTAGCGAATCTCCGATCTAAGAGGAGAGGTACAATACCTAAGTAGATTCAAAGCGGAGTCGTCAAGAAAAGAAACTTCTACTGGGAACCGAGTGTCGTTGGATGGAGTTAAAAATCTAACACCCGGTACTCCAGATGACGTTCATTCAGAGAAATCTCTCATGCTTTCTAATTCCCTTATTCCTTTTTTGTTTTTGCAGTTTCTATTATAGAAACTTGTCAACTTAGTGAAAAACCTTGACTACAATATAACCCAGGGTGGCCGCAAAACTTAATTTTCAATATTCCCCGATTTTTCGGTTTTCCCTGATCTGCGACCACTCTCATTATTATAACCAATTACCTGCTTTCCAGAATGAAACGATAAAAGTTCTTGGTGATGTAACCAAAAAAGTGGTACAATCTAGATTCTATAAATAAGAAAGACAATTTCGTTAGCAAGTAGTCGCTTTCGAGTTGCTTAACCATGAAACTGTGTTACCGTTATTAGACACGAATGAAGAGCTGCAAGCGATGAAATTCTATTTACAATGCCTAACTTACTACCTTATTTTACGAGTCGATAGATACGAATGTGTGGCGGAGGCTTGATTAATGCTTAGCTTGTAGTTGGGACCACGTTAATAATGACCACGTATATTTTCCATGTTACAGATTTCGAATAGACAACACAGACCACATAATAGACGTGAACAAGAACAACGCAGCGTTCGAGTACGACCAAGTGAATATAATCTGTCCTGTGTATCAACCTGGGACGTACGATGACGAAGCTGAAAAGTACATTATTTATAATGTAAGTTATCTTTCTCTCTATCGTCTTTTAGAACCTCCTGAGAGATCAATCTAGAAGAATTTCTTTCTATTCATTCAAATAATTCCAGTTTATTCTATGTATTATTCATCAAACAGGGTTGCTACAAAATCCCCTGACTTTCCCCTGAACAATGTTTCTTTTTCCCTGACCATTCTGAGTTGTTTCTAAATTCATTTTGAACACTTTTAATGACAACAGACATACGGAATTTTATAAGGAGTCATGCACGAATTACGTAAGAAATATGTACATTAATTTTCAACCAAATTATTAGTATTAGGGCTTGGAATAAAATAATTAAACCAATTAAATATACGTGTTTAAAGTAGTCTTTATTCAATTAACTTTATTCTTCCAAGGCAAGAGAGTGACTGAATAACTGACACATGGTCAAAAGCATACGCACTTAGTGACTCATAGGAAGACCCCATATCAGAATTTATAAACAAAACCATAGCCTTTCAGCGATATAGCATATTTGTGTAGAGACTGTAGAGTAAATGAAGTCACTTCTTTCTATAAAATAATAATGTTCGTTTTTTGTACTTATATTACATAATATGAAAAAATTCAATTTTCGGGTAATGCAATTAATTTTTAACCAAGAAAAAAGGGAATTTTCAACAAAAAAAACTGAAATTTTCGACCAAAATGATAAGACGTCTATAAAAAAGCCAAAAAAATGATTTTTTTAACGAAATAGTCGGATTTTCAACCCAAAATAGAATAGTTAAATTTTCATTTAGAAAAATAAATTTTCATTCAAGAAATGGAACTTTCATTAAAGAAATTGAAGTTTTAACTAAATCTTTCCATTTTTAACCAACGAAATGAACTTTCAACCAAAATGATGATATTTCAACTATTGAGATTACTTTTCTACCAAAAAATACGAATTTTCATCAAAAATAGATAAATTTTCAAATTAAAAAAGAATGGGGAAATAATTAAATTTGCAACAAAACATGGAATAGTTCAATTTTCAGTTAAACAACAATAAATTTTCAAACAAAATAATTATAACAAAATAAAAAGTTAAATTTTGAACAAAAGAAATAAAGATTTTTCAACTAAAATGATGAATCCCTAAAATATAAATTTTCAACCAAAAAAGACGAATTTTCAACAAAACAAAATTCCCTCACCAGTTATACATTCTTTGACTTTCCCTGACAAACAAACATAATAGATATTCATGAAATTATCATTTTCGAGACATTTGTTTTTGAGGGTAAAAATTCAGTGCGAGAAAGAAAAATATTTAATCTCAACTTTCCCCAGTCATATTTGTTTGCGCACTCAGTTGCCTTGCGTAAACAAGAGGATCGCTTTTGCTATTTGTTCAGCTTCTGAAACCGAGCCATTCAGCAGACATCCGTATAAGAATATTTCTCACGTACTTGCCTTTTTTTGTCAACCCACCATCTGATAATAATCGTGCCGAGTCACTTCAAATTCGAAAAAAATCAACCAAAACATCGGGTCTGGTTTCAAGTAGAGGCAAACTATTACTTACAATGAGAAAAAAGTTTATTTAGTCAGCTGGTGCTAGAGAGAGTAGACCCACGCGTCTTTCCCACTTAATGACAAATCTGTTTCCTTTCTCCGTTCATCAGGGTGTCTACTTGACCGGGAAATCGGGAAATAACCGGGAATTAAAAATCATCCGTCGGGTAGACCCTGTTTATTCTTTATTGTGAATGATAAAATTATTGTTCATATTTTCTTATTTGGTTTTATCTTTCGTGGACCAAATTAGCTGCCCCCCCCCCCCCCCTTCTGATGAAGGCCATTCATTTTGGAAGTGAAGTGTTCTTTTTGCCTTGGCTCCATTTAATAATGGTGGGGGATTTTTTTTGTCACTTTTTCTTAATTCATGGCCTCCAAGGAAGGAGGTCGTTGCACAGCGGGGATTCTTTCACAGTAGTCAATCATCGATTACAAGACAAACTGAATTGCGGCACTGTTACCAATCGGTTTCTTAACTTTTGCAGGTATCGAAGGAGGAGTACGAAACGTGTCGGATAACGAATGCGAGTCCGCGGGTAATAGCGATCTGCGACAAACCATTCAAGACAATGTACTTCACCATCACCTTCAGGCCGTTCACGCCACAACCTGGAGGCCTCGAGTTCCTTCCTGGACACGATTACTACTTTATCAGCACCTCCTCCAAGGACGATTTGCACAGGCGCATCGGTGGACGATGCACCACCCACAACATGAAGGTCGTCTTCAAGGTCTGCTGCAACAACGACGCAGACACCTCATCCTCCGCTACCTCCCGCAATAACTGTAAGTTCCAAACTCAAAATCAAAGTTAAATTACAGACTTTACAGTCCTAAATGCTCTCAAAATAGGAGCAATGGCGTGATTTTTCATAAAGATAGGGGTATAAAGTCTTTTCGATCAAATTCTTGTTGGTACCATGTTCGTAAAATTGCAAGTCAAAATATATTGCATTTTTGACAAAATAGTTGAATTTTCTTATTGGATTCTATTCATTCAGTTCGCATCTAAGCGAAAAAACGAGAAAAGAGGAGAATAGGTGAAGGAGTGTGAAATTTGAAATTAAAATTAAAATTAGTATATTGTATATCCTTCTACTATCTAATTGAAAGTTTAGATCCCTTCTAAGTACAGATGTAAATCCAAGTTTGGTATTTGAAGAGGTAGTCCTGGATGGTGATTCGAGCTAATCTTGATATTCCATCTAGAACCAAAATACCGGATCTGGACGTTGACATATGTCCATAATCTTCCAGCATCTATTGATTTCTATATTTTGACATGCCAAGCAAGGCAGCTAAGCTTTATTATCATTTTAGTGATTTATGATAAATGCCAAGCCCTACTTAGGTCTTAGAAACTCGATCTCATTCAAGGCTGCGGATTCAACCTTCTCTTCAGATCCCTTTTTGTTTGATAAGCATTGTTAGGATTAATCGTTTGGATTACACAACATTTTTTTCTAACGATTCATGTTTTTTTTTGTAGCCGTTGCAGTAACCAGCAGCACAGTTGCCAGCAGCAGCTCAACCACAGCAATTTTGGGTGGAGGAATAGCGGGTATGCCTGCACTAACACCACCAAACGTTCACAAAGATCGATACTACCCCGGAGGCAACATCCATCATCATCACGATCATCATCAGCCAGCCACGGTGTCGCCCACCCTATCCCACATACCCCCTCAAGTTATGTACCCAGCTTATCCACCTCAAGTTGCACTACCACCAAGCTACAATGGATCGCCGTCCTCACCGTCTAAGACTTCGATCCAGAAGAAGAAGAACAGTACGTATTTACTTTCGAGAAAACTTATAGTCGCAAGCTTTTAACAAAGTCCGAAAGACAATCTCGGAAAATAAAGATGTAGAGATTTATCAAAAACCTGTGAAAGACCTATGAAATTTTCCACAGATAATATCTCAATATTTCCATCTCAGCATCTCCGTAGAAATGATATATATGACTTGAAACCTTAACTTTAAAATGAGTAAGAACTTATTTAACGGTTTTGGAATTATCATTTTTGGAAATATCTCTAGATCTTTATTTCTTGAAAACTTATCAGCCAAGATCAGGTTTCTGTTAAACAGCTTCTCTGTAGGTGTTTCCACAATTGATTAATGGAAACAAACTTTTGTAAGCGATTTCGTTTAATCAAAGTCGGAAAGCTTCAAACTTAGAAAATTCTGTAAACTAGAAATAACTGAAAGTTCAAAAATAATAATAATCTTCCAATCTTTTATATTTTTCCCTAGAAATTTTGAAGTCAGACTTGTGTAAAAATCCGCTTTGGAAACTCTGAGCGAGAAAAAGATTTTAAAAAGTTGAACACGTGCCAAATCGCTATCAGTAAATAAAATCTTCAATTTTCAAAGGCGCTTCCGTAAAGCATAAAGCTTGAATACTAACTTACTTTAAAATTGCAAGTTTCTTTTTTACTCGATATTTTCAAAAGAATCACGGGAAAAGACAAGACAAACGTAGAGTACTTTTGCAATAGGATTTGAAACAATAGAGCAATTAAGAGAATAAAAAAATAATAAATTCACAATGCAAATCAAGATCAAGAAGTAGAAATATATCACACAAAGCGCGTATGAATTCATTTGGCTGCACACATTCCAGCAACTTAATCGGGTACATTTAAAAACAGAGAAGGGTACGGGTGTTAATTTATGTTCATGAGCCTGAATCTACGTTCTACGTTCTACAACGAACAACAGTGGGCTAGGACCCTTTTTCCCTGGAAGACCATCTGTTCAAACGAACTCGTTTCCTTGTCCGTTCTGTTCCGTCACCTAGTAATTTGACTTAAAAATAGCTCGAATTTGATTTGCATTTTCGGATAAGCTTCGTTGTCAAACAGTGTTAATAAACTTGTACTTCGCGCTATAAAGAGCAGGAGAAAGATTTATTTAGTTTACTGGGAGGTCTCTGCATTAAAGAAAACACACTTTTTTCCCTTTCTTTTTCTTTCCGTCTACTTGTGTGCTAGAAGAGCTTCATGAAATGCCAACCATTTGCTTTTGCACTGCCTCGATCGAATGTTAGCTGTCAAAGTGAATCGAGAAAATGGTCGAGTCTCGAGGCCGATACTCGCTCAGAAACAAGTTTTCATTTCCTGTAGATTGTAGAAACGTTCTGATGTTGTTACAAGGCGGACTTCGATGAGTTCAGATTTGGATTTAGAGTGCCTTTCATATTTCTAATATAGCCCCGTAAAAATATTATTGTTACAAATTCAGAATTAATTTTTTCAATTTGTTTGAATCCATTGAATCCCGCTTTTTATCTCGCGAATTAAGCAGAATAGAGTAATAGGGTCGGTGCAAAAAAAAATGCTCATTTGTTTATCAAGTTTAACTTGAAATGTAAAAATAGTAGAAGCGTCGTGCCAAGAATTCTGTCAACTTTTTCGACTTTTTCTTTAAGATTCGGAAGTTAGCCAAAACGGCCATTGAATCAACCCTCGCTTTTTTTCTCTGATTGGTAGAGGCGATTTCTTATTGAAATTCACGGTTTTTTCGTTGGCATTCTAATTCTAATACAAACTAATCCTGAATATATTTACTAATAAAATTATTATTTTTTTGCAGAGGAGTACTCAGATCATCCGAACGAAGTGGTAACGAACGAAGAGCTCACATACAACAGTGGGACTACAAGTATGCGACACGATCGGATGCAGCAGCTCTCCTTACTGACAGGGACGCTTCTGGTCACCCTGCTTCTGACCAATTTGCTACGGTGAAGCAACTGCCGACCGAATTGAAGTGTCGAACCCCTTCTTCTGTGATTATCCTACGTTTAATTAATTTCCACGATCGTTTGGACTTTCTCGATCGTGAAGATCGAGTCGCGGGGACGTGATGTTAAACATGCCAGCGATCGTTATGTGAAAAGCGCGCGCCGCCCGGGTGGAATGAAGTCGAAAGAGGATGCGTCGAAAAACGAGCAAACAGGCCATATTACGATTAAACGAGAAATTTAATTGAAAAAAAAAAACAAAACGAAAAACACTACTACTAGGCACTACCATAGTACGCCCACTAATATCACTACTATAAAGCGGTAGTATGTTGGTTTGTCCTTCATTGTCATTACGCTAATTCTAGGTATTTATTTAAAATACGAGATCGAGCGGTTTGCGTGCTAAGTATCCTCGAGCGACGACGGAGCACGACAAAATATTCAATTTAAATTATATAGGACGCTCGAAACCACCACGTCGGCGCATGGCTCTTCCGCAAAAGACTGACAACGACTGAGGCGTGTGCATTCCATCCTCGTTCATATTCTTGATGTATCGCCCGAGTGGCAAAACGAGGATCAAACCTCGTTGACATTAGATAGTCCTTATGGCCTACCAAATTATTTTTCCCACTCGTATGTTAATGGATCGCAAATGTCCACTTTTTTCTAAGAGACCAAACTGCAAATTTGTCCAATTAGGCGATCCACGACTCGTTCTCGTACCTGTTTCAAGACAGAGATCATATGTACAGTCTGACCTCTGTGCACTATTTCCCTGCTAGTCTTTTCTTTACTCAGGAAACCATATATTCATGAAGTAATTCATGCCATGATTTAACAATAACATTCTCTAATCATTCAGAAAATGATATCCTGAGAAGTGTAAGAGGAAAATTGTTCCCGAGCTATTGATAGTTTCATAAGCTACTAGAATTTCCAACATTTCCCTTTTGCATCTCGCCAGTCCAGTGTCAAATCACTTCATGGATATAGGTTTTCCCGAATAAGAAAAAGACTAGTCGACCCCACGATCTCGTCCTGAAGCAGGTGTGAGGACGAGTCGTGGACTGTCCTTCCAAATGTGTTGGAACAACATCGAAAATGTTTGTTCACAAATTAGAAAACTTGTTCTTACAGTTAAAAGTCGATATCTGCCATCGGAAATTCTCAAAAGACTGTAAATGTTAATAATAAATGTAGTAAGATTCTCGCAAAAAGCGAGTAGGACTTTGTCGTCGAAGGGCCGTGCGCTCGACGCGCGGGTCGTGACATGATAATTAGCATGCGTGTAAATAAATTCCTACGAATATGTGTACAACAGGCTCTTGGTCCTGCGAAAAGAAAGCGTTTTATCGTTTAAAAAGAGTGCGTATATATAGACAAATCTTATAATGAAGCGAATGAAACGCGAGAGAAGAGAGGTGATGCGTATAACAAAAATTCATTGCGCCACATCGTCCACGTGATAGCCGTCGAATATCTTTTTCAAGGGCGAAAACGATTCGCTTTGGACGTTATACGCCGCGTCTTATTGACGTGTTGAGAATAATCGAATTCGAGCGGCAAGGAAAAATATTACGAAATCCGCGACTGTCAATTTCGCAATATTTCTTTTTTTGTGTGTTTCGAACGCGTGCGTGTGTAAAAATGAACGAGAGGAATAAGAATGAGAGTATGAGTCGAATGTGTGCCGAAAAGGAGACACTTTGTATTATAGTTGTATCATACTGAACTCTATCTATAGATCTGTATTATATTTATTATCTATTATTATTGTAATGCGAATATTCACTCGATATTCTATAATTATTAGTGAAATATCAAATTTAATAGTGAATCAATTGCAATACGACGAGGAACGGAACCCGCCGTATTTTTTTTATACTTGAAAACCAACGAGGCATTTACCTAGTTACTTTGCGAATTGGCCCTTCTGTTAATTTTCTTACTCTTTTGTTACTTATTTATTGCCGCCGATTCATACTTGTGTATGTTTGCATTACTTAACTCGCTCGTACGTATAAACTTCCACGAACAATTCAACAAGATATACCTTTTTTTTTGTTTTGTTAATTCAACAACATATATGCCTTTTTAGTTTGGACCCTCGACGACCTTCGTGAGCGTGAATGCGTACGAGCGAATAATTCGCGAATAAAGTCATTAACTATTTGTTGAAAGGCCGTAAAAGCAGTCGTTACTGGAAGAAATTACTGTAAATACGAATGTGTGAAAGGACTTAGATGAATCCCTGCACGTTAAAGTTTTTCATAGTCAGTCATCTCAGTTTCATGTTCATGCACTCGTCTACCTGCGTCTCAGTTACAAAAACACAATAATCATATCTGATTTCTAAGAAGCAAACGCTGAACGAAAATGTGTTTCTCATACTATCGCAGTATTGTAAGTCTTAAGTATTAGCTGCTTCTCGCCCCCAGTTTATTTTCCAGAACATGTTATACACTTCTTGAGCGAGTCATAAATCACCATAAGCATTCTCGATTCCTGAACGCCTTCTAGTCATGTATTTTGTAAAGAGAGGGTCAAACTGCGACGAATAGCAATCGACAATTACTCCAACTTGAGGGATGAAAATTATTTTGTATCTACTTTGTATTATAGAACGATTTTGTGGAAAGTTGGGTGCCCTGTTTCGCACCTTTTTTGTATTTTATCAAAGACGAAATCAGAATTTTCTCTAGATATTTTCATGTATTTTGATTATAATTTTATTTTCTTGACAAGGAAACAGGGTTCCCGACTCTCTGTGTTGAAGATAACATAATTTGTCTTTGATCACGTTGTGTGACTTATTTTTCAAGGAATCGATTATGTTTATGGGATTTAGTTGACTCGTGTTACTGTAATCGAGCTCACTAGTTGATTTTTGTCAAAGCCACGAAAAAAAAGTTGTTGATTACACTCAGTAGCGAGGCAGCAGAGGAACATTGTGTGAATGCTCTTCATTCACACGGACGCTAGGCAAATACAGTATAACATTAATTTAGACTCAAACTACTGATAGAAAATAGACAAGGTCATTCACTGCATTTTTCTTTTTTATTTTACTTCCATATCTCATCCGACGAGGCGTGGTGCATGCCATTCTTCGACAGCATTTTTCAATTTCCAAAACTTCAGTCTCGTGAATAAAAGTGCGAATATAAAAAGCTGTTAAAGCTTGTTTTAGAGAAGAGTTAGTAGTATTTTTTGGATTGAATTCCAGCTTTTTTTTTAAATTCGCACCATTATTTACGAGTATGCGTAGCGTGCTCATTGTTGTAAATATTTTGTGAAATATTTCCGGATTAAAAGACGGTCAATAAACTAATTATTTTTAACATGAAGGTAGAAAATATTGTGGCAAAGTCCACGCCTCGTTCCCCAATGTCCACATCCCAATTGCATTCCTCAACCATAATTCACGTTTTTTGTGCTCTTTTTGTTTTTCAAATCCTGAATTTGGATACGCCAAGCCAAAAGGGTAGATTGTCTACACGGTATATAGAGGAAATAGCATTTTCCACTGAATACATATATTTTTCCTGGACAACGTTGGATATACCGCGGCACTCGAATTGTCAGTGCGCAAAAGAATTTAATGAGAAAGCAGAGGATTCGTAGATGATTTGTAAATAAAACGATGATGAGTAATTATGAAACAGGATATGAAATACATAATAGGTACGAGATAGGTTTCTAATAACGATTTATTATAAAAGTAAATGTACGTTGATGTCTAAGACTTTTAAAATGGAACAAAGTGATTATTATTAACTATGATTATTATTCGTAACATACAAATGTACTAAGTAAATGAGAACGTCGTGTACAGCCACACTTAGCCAGGTCATGAATTCTCTCACGTTGAATAATATTATTTTATAACCGGTATCACACCACATTTGCGTTCATGATCACGGATTATGCGCGGCCAGCAGTCGTTCAATTTAAAATGTTCACTTCGATTGGTAACGGTTATTTATTCTACTGAAGGCATAAATACCTAATTCGATTAATGCATAGCGCATGCTTTGGTAAATATTCATTTTTCCCAGGTTTAGTGCCAAACGGGCTGATTCTGCGGATGCAGCGATGTATGTTCAGTTGCATATCGCCAGGCATTCACTTCTAGTTAGTGAATGTTATCAAAAATTCAACTTTAAATTTAATATCATTTTTTCAGAAAATAGGTCAGAAACATTTTAGATTTGCGAGGGGTGAACCACTACTCGATTCAGGTGTAAACATGTTTTTTAATTTTCTTGAATTCGTTGAATATATATATATTGAATTCTTTGCATTTTAAATAATTTCTCTCATCTGAATTCACTCGAATTCTTTTAAATTCCGTAAAAATCTCCTGAATCCAAGTGAATTTTTAAATTCCGGTCCATTCTTCTGAACACAATTGAATATTTAATTTCCAGTTCATTCGTCAGATACCAAGTGACATTTTTAATTCTTTTAAATTTACTTGAGTTCTTTTGAATTTTATTAAATTCGTCTGAATTAGCTTCAATTCCGCTTGAATTCTTGTGATTTAATTCATTGAATATTTTTATTTCTTTTGGATTCTTTGAAAATTTACCTTGAATTTTAAGCACTGAAGTCATACCTGCTATATTTTGAATAATTTCTCTTTAGATCTAGGATTTAGTTCAAGATGTCTGATTGGAAAGCAAAAGTCAGTATTTGACTGATTCAATGAGTTATTACACTGAACTGAATTCACTCGAATTCTTCTAAATTCTATTTTATTTTTTTAAATAAAATTGAATTCTCCAAATTCCATTCCATTCTCCTGAATCCAGTTGAATTTTTAAATTCTTTTGAATTCACTTGCATTTTTTAAAAATGTTTTATATTCGCTTCAATTTACATTTGAATTCAATTGATTTTTTGAATTCTTTTTAATTTGCTTGACTTCTTTTGAATTTTATTGAAATCCTTTGAATTGGCTTCAATTGCACTTGAATCCATGTAGCTGAATTGTTTGATTATTTTGAATTCTCTCGGATTCTTTGAAAATTTATTTTGAATTCTCTCGGATTCTTTGAAAATTTACTTTCAATTCTAAGTTCTGAAGTACCTGCTGCATTTTAAATATTTTATCTATAACTCTATGAATTAGTTTAAAATGTCTGATTAAAAATCAGAAGTCAGTATTTAAATGATTTAATTAGTTATTAGTCTGAACTGAATTCACTCGAATTCTTCTAAATTCTATTTCATTCTTCTGAATCCAATCGAATTTTTAAATTCTTTCGATTCTTTTGAATTCATTTGCATTGTTTGAATTCTTTGTATTTGCTTCAATTCCATTTGAATTCAATTGCATTGAAAAAAAATTGTATTCTTTTTAATTTACTTGAATACTTTTGAATTTTATTAATTTCTTCTGAATTGGCTTCAATTCCACTTGAATTCATGTAGCTAAATTCGTGGAAAATTTTGAATTCTCTTGGATTATTTGAAAATTTACCTTGAATGCTAAGGACTAAAATAATAACTGCTAAATTTTAAATAATTTATCTCTAAAACCGTGCATAAGTCAAAAATGATTGAAAAACAAAACTGATTCAATTAGTTACTATTTTCAGTTAATTTCAATAATATTCTTCTAAATTCAGTCAAATTCCTCTAAATTTCATTGCATTCTTCTGAATCCAATCGAATTTTTAAATTGTTTTAAAATCACTTGAATGTTGTGAATTCTTTTTATTCGCATCTACTCTATTTTAATAAAATTGATTTTTTTATTCTTAGAATTCTTTTAAATTTTATTAAAATTTTATGAATTGGTTTCAATTGCACTTGAATCCATGTAGTTGAATTCTTAGAACATTTTGAATCCTTTTGGATTCTTTGAAAAGTTACCTTCAATACTAACGACTAAAGTATAATAACTGCTACATTCTAAATAATTTCTCTATAAATCCATGAATAAGTCAAAAATGTCAGATTCAAAAACTTAACTGATTCAGTTAGTTACTATTTTCAGTTAGTTTCACTCTAATCCTTCTAAATTCAGTCAAATTCCTATAAATTACATTGCATTCTTCTCAATTCAATTTAGTTTTTCGTAATTCTTTGGATTCTTTTAAATTCATTTGAGTTTTTTAACTTTTGTTGTAGTTTCTTCAATTCTTCTCGAATTTATGTAGCTAAACTGTTTTAATACTATTAAATTTACTTGAATTCTTTTGAATTCATGAGTACGTCAATAAGACTAGTGGTTAACCCCTCGCAACTTTTTGATTAAGTTTTTTTAAATTTCATATTTGTTTGGTACCTATTTAATAATATTAACAAGCAACCATTGCCAATATTTACATTACGATTCTATATTTTGTAGACTCTTCTGAAGTAATGGAAAAATGAAATATTATTTATACTTTTAAATAAAAATGAACTTCAAAATTTGCCTATTGCTCTTAAAAATAATATTTTGCAGACATGATTCCCTTTGTATATTGTAAAATATTTACAAACAAGGCAAAACTTGATTTTCAATGTTTCAATTTATACAGATTTTGGAATTCAAAACTAAATCTTTTCTTGTACAAAATAATGAAGTTACCTATTGCTTTTCTGGAGAATATTTAATTGAAAAATATTTCAATTAAATTTAGACTATAAATTATTATAATTTAGCTATCCTACTTTTATTTTAAATTTCTTTAGAATGCGTTTCTTTAATAAAAAGGATACTAAGAAATATTTTGGCACTTTTATATTTTAAAAAAGTGAGAACAAAATTATTTTGAATTCAGTTGAGGGAAATTGATATTAATTGCTTAAAAAAAAGTAAAATCAGTTACGCTTGAATTTTGAAATCATTGTGAATTTAATTTATATGAGGTTGATATTCATGAAATTGATTCTCCGCGAATTCATGGAAATTTATCTTCAGTTCACTTCATTTTAACTGGTTTCACTGAACTTAATTTCATATTCAGCTTAATTGACCGAAATTCGTGTGTACAACCAAATTTGAAATTATCAACCCTTCCTAATTTATTATTTTGAAATTCACTGATTCTCCCGATATACAATAAATATTTAATTCAAACATCATTCGCACTAGCACGATATTTTTATTACAAAGTCTGAAATTTCTTAAATATCTTTCAATAATTTTGATCAAAGGCTAATTTTTAAGATATAAAGTATAATGATATTTTACTTTAATTTTTCGTCTATAAAATTATTGCGATTACCGTAAACTGGGGCTAAGCGGCATATGTGGGGGAAAGCGGCGCACCCTTATTTCTACATTCCTCAGTGCGATATTTGCTTCTTCAAGGTAAAACATATAAAGTCTTGCAACTAACAATTGTAAAACTTCAATTGCAAAACCTAGAAGAAGCCATCTCGCGTTTTAAAGAGCAGAAGTCAGGGTGTGCCGCTTTCCCCCACATATGCGCCGCTTAGCCCCAGTTTACGGTATATAATGTTTTATGTTGATTTCTTTTTTGTAAAATTATGACGATTATGCCAGTATTAGACTCCGAGTAAAGTTTGCATATTTAGAGGCACTCTTCCTGGGTTTATTGCAATCGTAGGATGCAGGCTGCGTGTAATTCCGTGAACAGGGACTCCATAGAGTTTGCGTGTGCCCACGTAAGCACATACATACAGTACATTATGTCGTTCATACAATACATACAATGCAAAGTAGTGTAGAGTTCATAAAGGTAGTCCATTGTAGCGAAATAGCGTTTAACTGGGGAAAAAACAGGAAAAGACATAATCAACAAAAAAATTTTGCCGATAATCTTACACAATACGTTAATCAATTCTCATACAGGCAGGCAGACAGACGTACTTCTCATAGTATACCACTAGGGTGGTCCAAATTTATACCTGTAAAAATTCTACTTTCAATTTTTGGTCATCGATCCCCCCCCCCCCCATTTTTTCGTTTTCTGGAAAAATAAATTCCGTATTTTTTTTATAAGTCGGTCAACAGTCACCCGTGCCCCCAGGCTTTTGAAATTAACGTGGGGTTTCTGAAGGGAAAATCTGGGATTTCGAAAAATTTGAAAAGATAAGTACTTGTTGATAACTGTTTGTAAATTAAAGTTTTGGCACCTATTCAGGAATTTTCGAGGAATAATTTCCACCCGATAACTTTTATATTTTGTACCACCAAACTCCCTTGTATTGTGCCCGAAAAATGCCCGAAAAAATGCAAAATAGCAGGTTTATGTAAAATTCATGTTAAAGGCGGTATTTTTTGGAATTTTTTCAACATAAATTATTTTTATTTGATAATTGGCAAGTTTCCAAGTATTTTCTAACGGATTTTGAATTTTTTAAACAATTCTTTCGCCTATAAATCGTAAAAAGTTATTATTTTTGGGGATTAATGATAGTGATGATGAATTTCAAGAATAATATTTCTTGTTTAACATATTTGGTAATTATTTCAGCAATTTTTTCTCTGTAAATCGTAAAAAGTTATTATTTCATGGAATGAATGACACAATTAACGAAATTTGAGAGTAATGTTTTAAAACTATATTTGGCAATTATTTAAATCATTTTTCCCCCCTGTAAATCTTGAAAAGTTATTATTTTCTGGAATTAATGATGCAGTTATTGAATTTTAAGAATGATATTTATTTTGTAAGGTGAAGAAAATTCTAGTTTTCGATTTTTTTAAACTACGTCGCTTATTATTCAGTATTTTCTTATTTAAAAGCTTATAACATCATCTTTTAATCAATAATAATTTTTTAAACAATTTTTTTGTAGTTTCGTTATGGATAATTATTTTTCCATATTGATTTCTATGATAAAAAAATACTGAATAATAAGTGACATAGTGTAAAAGATTCGAAAAAACTAGAATTTTCTCCATCTTCCCAATGAATGGGAACTAGTGATTCTTTAAAGAATTTCGAAATATCCTAAAGAAAAAAATATTAGTTTTTACATTTGTTAATTATTGTGTTTTTAATTTCAGAAAATACTAGCTTTACACGATTTGGTGGAAAACAATGATACAAATAGAAATTGTTCAAACAATTGGAAAATATGTTTTAAAAAATAGTGATGTTGACATTCATCAACTGCATTATTTATCCCAAAAAATAATTGTTCACCATTTACAGGGACAACAATTGTTCAAAATTTCATAATTGTTCAAACAATTGAAAATAATACAAGGGGGTTAGGGGGTATCATAATTAAAATTTATTGTGTGAAAATTATTCTTTGAACATTCCTCAAAAGGTGACTAATCTTTAATTTACAAAAAGATAATATCAGGTACTACTTTCTCCCATTTTTTTGAAAACCGAGCATTTCCCATTTAAAACCGCATATAAAGTGTAAAAGCCCAAAGGAACGGGTTAATGTTGACCGATTTGAGAAAAAAAAAACATTTTTTTTTTTTGGAAAACGAACAAATTGGGGGGGATCCATCACCAAAAATCGAAAGTCAAATTTGAGGACCACCCTAACACCACACTCATTCAAGCAAAGTGAAAAAAAAAGAGAAACGAAATTATTAATTAATATTATAATTTCAAAGAGTGAAACGTACACAATAATTATTTTTCAAGCTCAAAAAGCTTGTAAATTGACCGACGTTACACAAATATTATAGGTATATTGTACATGTATATCGATATAACAATTATATCGATAGAAACGAAAGTAAAAAGCCGGATGATATTATTGGTACATTGTGGGTTCTGAAGTACCTTACATGAATCGTCTTTGTAAGTACAAAAGATATCTCGAGACACGAAAAATATATTCAACGAGTCCTCGTACGTTCGAAAAATCGACACTTGTATCTATAAACAAAATAAAAAAATAACTTCCATGCCGTCGCTCTTCAAATAATTTTGGATAGTTCAGAAATTTGTATTTCTTAAATATTTTTGAGCGTCAAGACTCACTTTATTTAATTAAATTGTGTGAAAGTTTTAGAAAATTATGAATGAGAATGTTGACAAAATTCTGTTTTATGAAAAATTAACAGGTCGATTTATTATTTTTTGTACTGACAAGGCGAATGTCGTAAAAAACGCGTGATTGTAAAAATGTCATTTTGAAAAACTGGCGGTATTTGTAATTTCTGAAAAGTCAGAAAGAAAAAAAATCATATTCGACTTTGTAAAATTCTTTTTTTAATAAAATTTCAAAATATTTTATGAACCTAAAAAAATATTTGTTTCATTATTAGACATAAGTAATATTTACTTTTTTGACGAAACTTCGAATCTCCATTGATGCATAATGCAATTTAATTATCGGTCTAATTTTAACGACAAACATTTTTATTAAATAAGAGAATTCGGAAGTTTCATCTTGGCTATGATGAAAGATTACATCGGATTATATGCAATCCTTTTTCTATTTGCAATTGCTTTGAAATGAGACCTTAGGTATTTAAACTTAGCTTTATGAAAGCTCTCAGGTTTCTGTATTTAAAGAGCGACGTCGTGGGAAAATAAAGTCTCTGCAACGAACGGAAGAAAAGCGAGAGTATGAAACTGAAAATAAGAACCTGTCTATTTCGTTAATTACTCATAAGTCTCACAATCGTTTTTTAATAACGATTAAAAACTTCTGTGCCATTCACGAGAAAACGAGTTCCTATCGATAGGGAAACGCAATTCTTTTTGGACAGTCTCAATTTTATCGCGATCTACCTACTTGCTCTGCACCCACTACCTGACTGCCCCTCACGCAGCCGAGGGACCGCCAGGTTGCTGCCAAGGACCCTTGACAGGGAGGGTCCTTTCACTTAATGAAAAATAAAATTAAAAATAGAACAAAATATTAATTTCCAATTAGTAATTTAGAAATAATATATTCCAAATCTTAGTTTTTTTGCGATTCCAACGATCCTTAACAAGGTGAAAATTAGATAAAGTGTTAGAAATCTGTTTCATAAAATGATGATAAATGTAGAAAAACTCAGTTATAAATTACCTAATTTTCAGTTACAATTATGGATTTTTCTATAATACACTGTAAAAAAATGCCATTAGAGTCCCTCTATAGCAGCTGTCTCAGGGGTACCTTTAGTCAACAAAGATGCTATAGAGGGACTCTCCGAACCGTTCTTCTTCTCCTTCTTGCTTGTGGCTTCTTATAACGCCGAACCTTAAACATCGCAACTCCGCTGACCTTACAAACGCCTCCCTCTCGTCCCCTTGGACCGCCTTATCTGTTATAGAGGGAACTGCTATAGAGGGACTCTAGTGTAATTCTACTATTTTTTATTCTGATATTTCTCCACTTTTTCTTGAAAAACATTTTTGAACTGCTTCATTAATTTATTGTGAATTCGTTTATTCTTTATTCCCTAAGCCTTGGATTATACGAAGTTTTATAATTTGGATGAAAAATCTTTCAAAATAATACGATTTTAATTTTTAACACTTAGGAGAGACCGGGTGGAAGGGGACACAAAAAAGAAAAAAGGAAAAATATTAAATAACACTAGAATATAGTAATATCGAAATCTTAAGAGGTGAATTATGTTATTTTAAAGTAATATTTAAAATGGCAAATTGTGAGTGAAAATGTCAATATAATATATTTGTTTACAACACTTTTGTTTTAAAGATTAATTATCGGAATTTAATTTAATAACCGAGTTTGATGCAGTTTTTGAAGATGAGTATTTAATATTTAGACATAAATGAAAAGTATAATTTCAGGGCAAAATGGGATATGCCCAGATGCCCAAGAAACCCGATAAATGCTGATAGGTTGGAAATTCAAAGATCAAGTTCTATTATTATAAAATTCAAGTGTAACTTCCTATTATTGTACGTATTTTATATTAGAATATTTCGTGGGAAGCTGAAAATTTTAGTTTTCGAATTTTATTTTTGGTGTATAATACATATTCATGAAGCTTTAATTTTTATTTAAATACAGCGATTAGAACATTCTTTTAATTTTCACGAATTTAATATTTTCATAATTTTAATATCTTCATTCAGGGAAAGGTGTTTTTCAAATGTTCCTGGAGTTCAGAAAACTCTGTTAAATATAAATTAAATTGAATATAAAATTCAAGAAGATTTATTAACCTGAATAAATACAAAACATAGCTAAATATACCTTTATGGTCTGCAAAATCATTTTTCAAAATATTTTTACTAGCATATTTCATACTTATTTCTAATGTAAATAAATATTTACATCAAATTCATGTTGCAAAACTAGTTGGTATTACTTCGTTATGGAATAAAGTATATTTTATGTCATTTTCAACAAATGTTAGTGCTGATAACGATTTATATATATATATATATATATATATATATATATATATATATATAAAGGAATTACTTTTTTTATTGAAAAATGATAAATAATTTAAGTGTCCAGTCTCATCCTAGTGCGTGTACCGTTCCGCCCCAAAATTGCACTTTTCATTTATATCTAAATATTAAACACTCAACAAGCGTTGAAAAAAATGCATTTGGACATTTTTGATGATTAATTTTCATTTCAAATTCTTGTTTTTTTAATATATTTCATTTCTTCCTTATTTGAGAAGTAGCGTATCAGTTAAATAAGTTGAATATCGCTCAAAAATTTGATTTATTTTAAATTGAAAGAGTTTGTGACAACAAGGTGAAATTGAAATAATTGAAAAAAATGGTCCCTCCCACTACTAAACTTTCTGAAATGGAATTGTTAGCGTATTTTTTCTTAATTGCCCTTGAAGAAACCGGGAATAGATCTGAAATCTGCAGATGAAAATTCTGTATCAACCCTAATATAAAAAATGTAGGTAAAAAGATTTATTCAAAATTTGATCATGTGATAATAAAATATCAAATCAGCACTTCTATAAATTAGGCGCAGAATTTACATAATAAAATCTTTTAGAAATTCAAAATATAACTGTTAAGACAAATAACACATCGCCGGATTCGCCAAAAAAATAGGTTTCGAATAGAATATTTCTAAATGACTTATTGCAAAATTAAAAAACGTTAACATCTCACATTTTATTCCTCAGTATAAACTATAAAGGACCCTCCTGTTGGCTAGGGTCGTTTCAGCAGTCTGGCGATCCCACAGCTGCGTGAGGGGAAGTTGGGTAATAGGGGTAGAGCAAGCAGGTAGATGACGATCAAATGGGCATCGCCCATTTTTTTATGACTTGCAAGTTTCATGAGCCAGTCGATAATTATTGTTAATGGTTGTTATGAAAAATCTTTTGTAATTAAGCGCGAATAGAATTCAATTCAATCGAAAAAGGCGTGAGCGCATTTCTGACTCTCCCTTTAACTAGTAACTGATTTTATAAAAAAAATATCCATGAATTTAAAAGATATTAAGACTGTAAATTAAAATTTTTGGCGCGTTGATGTAAATCTTAAATTAGAGGGAAAATCACATCAATGAAAAAAACTTATCAAGGGCATAGGAGGATCCGTAAAAGTTGGTTGATTACACCGAAAAAAGGCCTACACTCGTTTTAAACACAACGAGGCACCGAGTAGCAGAATGTAATCTTAATTCGTTCTTGTAATAATTGTTAAAGTGGATAAAAAAAAAAGAAGTTGTTTGATGGCAAATACATATGCAGCGAGTCTAAGGTCCATGCGAAGGTACAACGCGTGCGCACGTGTAGAAATTACCTGCGGTAAGTCGTTGTGAATAAAATAGACGAATTATTAGATCGCAGATTTACGAAAAAAGCGGATGATTATCGCGGATAGTGTAATTATACGTTTAATAGAGAAACGAATCACAATGCGTTCCAATCTCTTTCGTTTCCCGGCGGTAAGCAGGCGAGCTTCGCGTGGCGCTATTGTTATACGAAACGAACTCAAAACAGAATGGTATACAAGAATAAGAATAAGACCTAAAATGGGACATGATATTTTATAACTCAACTTTTGTACAGAATAAATAAATACTTGTACTGTGGACCAATATTTCTTTCATTTCATTTTTCCCAAAAGGGCAAATGATTGCATGAATGCAAATGATTTTAAGATGCAGATTTGAAAGATGCCAGGGTGGCCTTTAGGGTGGTCCAAAAATTCTACCTTGGATTTTTAGGGTTTTGTAGCCTCGGCCAGAAACCCTGATGATTCCGGTCGGATGTCCGATTGTCCGTCCGTCACAACTTTACTATGTACTTTAACCAGTTTAACCGACTTCACCCCGAACCGTAGCCAAATTTACCACGAACCCTAGCCAACTTTACCCCTTACCCTAGACGACTTTACCTCGTACCCTAGTCAACTTTACTCCGTACCCTAGCCGAATTTACTCCTTACTCTAGCCCACTTTATGCCGTATCATAGCCAGATTTACCCCTCACTCTAGCCAACTTTACCCCGTATCATAGTCAGATTTACCCGCTACCCTAGCCAACTTTACCCCGTAGCCTAGATAACTTCACCTCATACCCTACCCGACTTTTCCATGTACCCTGGCTGACTTTACCCCGTACCCTAACCGACTTTACCCCTAAGCAGTCAACTTTTCACCATGTCCTAATGGGAGGGGAAGTGACTTCATTAATTTGTTAATAGGCTATGAAATTTTGTAAATTAAAGATTAGTCACCTTTTAAGGAATTTTCAAGGAATAATTTCAACCCAATAATGTTTAATTTTAACCCCCCAAACCCCCTTGTTTAAACAATTATTATTTATTTGAACAATTTTTCGACTGTAAACACATTTGATGAATTACAATGATAACACAGCCACACAAAAAAATCGTTTTTCGGGCCTGGAGGTCAGACCATGTTGACTACATGTTTTTTGGGTCGCTGAATCCGAATCCAAGGTACAAAGAACCCACCACGTCAGGGTTCTGACATAACCTCATAAAACCTCATAAAATTTTATTTTTTCAAGACTGGGGATTAGACCATGTTTATTATTTGTTTTTGGGCTCGCTGAATCCGAATCTGAGGTCCAAGAAAACCCAGCAAGTCAGGGTGTTGACACAACCTCAAAAAACCTCATAAAACTTTTTTTCCGAGTCCGGGGGGTCAGATCATGTTTACTGTATGTTTTTGGGGCCGCTGGATCCGAATCCGTGGTCCGAATCCTCTAAACCTTAAATTTGAAAGGAAGTTCCATTTAGGTCAAGAAACATCCTTTTGTTACAAGAGGACATTTCTCTTGAGTGGCAGACACACGTAAGTCGGATAATGATGATTCATGAGTTTCGTTGAAAATCAAAACTCGGACGTGCGGGAGTTTTTTAGACCACGGATTCGGATCCAGCGACCCCGAAAACATATAGTAAACATGGTCTGATCCCCAGACTTGAAAAAATATTTATGAGGTCTTATGAGGTGATGTAAGAACCCTGACGTGCTAGGGTTTTTTGGACCTTGGATTCGGATTCAGCGACCCCAAAAACATATAACAAACATGGTCTTACCCCCGGACTTGAAAAAATAAAAAGTTATGAGGTTTTATGAGGTTATGTCAGAACCCTGAAGTGCTGGGATTTTGTGGACCTCGGATACGGATTCAGCGACCCAAAAAACATATATTCAACATGGTCTGACCTCCAGGCCCGAAAAGCGATTTTTTGTGTGTGGCTGTGTAATAGGTCTTGTTAAACATATTTGATAATTATTTAAACAATTTTTTGTTTAAACAAATTCTTCCCCTTACATCGCAAAGAGTTATTATTTTCTGGAATTAATGACACAATTAACGAATCTTGAAAAGTCACTTTTTTCTGGAATTAATAACGCCGTTAATGAATCCTAAGATTTTTGTTGTAAAAGACAGTTTACAATCATTTTATCAATTTTCAATCGTTTAAACAATTTTTCCCTTGTAAATCTTGAAAAGTTACTATTTTCTGGTATTGATGATACAGTTAATGAATGTTGAGAGTGATATTTTTTGTAAAAGACAGTTTGCAATTAATTAAACAATTAATATCACCTGCTCCTATTCGTAAGAAAGATGGGAAATTCTAGTTTTTTCGAATCGCTTATTGATCAGTATTTTCTTTTATCAACAAAATCGATCTAAAAAATGACTATCCATAACGTGACTGAAAAAAATTGGCTAAAAAATTATTGTTTAAAAAATTAGGGTATACGTTCTGAAATAAGAAAATACTTAATAATAAGCAACATAGTGTGACAGATTCAACAAAAAAATTTCTCCACCTTTTCTACGAAAAGGCGCAAGTGAATGATTATTAATTTTCTAAATTGTTGCAGAAAGTAGCAACTTTCAAAGATTTGCAGGATTAAAAAATGGTTTAAATAAATAAAAATTGTTCAAATAATTGCAAAATATTGTTAAAAAATAGAATACCTTCAAAATTCGTTAACTGAGTCATTAATTCCTGAAAATAATAACTTTTTACAATTTACAGGAAAAAATGTCAGCTGTACAAATTATCCCGAAAAATAATAGCTTTTCACGATTTATGGGACAACAAAAATGTTTAAACAAATAATAA
Source organism: Andricus quercusramuli (assembly GCA_932178445.1). Lineage (NCBI taxonomy): Eukaryota > Metazoa > Arthropoda > Insecta > Hymenoptera > Cynipidae > Andricus > Andricus quercusramuli. The sequence continues at coordinate 472,125 of CAKNXH010000069.1, read as the reverse complement.
TAGCCTAAACAATTCCAAATGAGTTAGAAAATACTTGGAAACTTTTCAGTTTTCAAAAGTTCCAAAAAATACCGCCTCTAGCATGAATTTCACATAAAACTGCCATTTTTCATTTTTTGGGGCACTTTCCGGGCACAAAACAAGAGGATTGCGGATTTAAAAATTAAAAGTTATTGGTTGAAAATTATTCATTAAACATTCCGTAATAGGTGACTGAAATTGAATTTACAAAAAGTTAATAACAAGTACATCTTTATTCTGTTTCTTCGAAACCGAGCTTTTCCATTTTAAAACCCCAAGTAACATTCAAAAGCCCGAGGGCATGTGTTAATGTAAATCGATTAAACAAATTGGGCATTTCTTTTTCCGCAAAACGAACAAATAGACAGGGGGGGGGGAGCTCAACAACCAAAAATC